>JAPMOR010107978.1:0-20267 GCA_026543865.1 Argiope aurantia | reverse complement strand
GTTGGACATTTATAATGAACATGCCCAATTGAATGCCACTCGTAAAGATTGGTTTCAGCAAATTTAAAAAGGTTATTTCTATTTATATGTCAAAGGGTATAATAAACTACCCAAAAGAAAAGATGCAGATTTGGAAGAATAGTAAGAAACCATCAATGATTAACGATACGAAAAAAAAATTGATCGATTTGAATGAAGTATTGAATGAAAAATGATTGATGGTTCAATACCAAAATTTCTGAGGGAGATTATTTTGAATAAATGGATCTTTAGTTTTTATAATAAATAACTATCTCTTAATTTGTAAGAAGTTATTTAATTTATATTCATAAATTTAAGGTGTTTACCCAATTTCAAAGGCATTTTAGTGAAAAAGACCGAAACAAGAAATATATTTAGGATTTCTTTTCATGAATTGGAAAACCTTAATTCATTAAACATTTTAAACGGAAGAAAATGAACAGTTACAGCAAAAACGCATAACGATGCTATAGCATTTGCAAAAACATGCATCACTTATAAACATTAAAATGCAATATAATTGTGGAACTATTGATAAATAATATATCAATTAATTATTAGGGCTTACTGATGAATTATTTTTTATTGAATAGGCCTTCAGGCTTGAGGAATTATCACTGTTTTGACAAGAAGACCGTGAAGCAAAATCAGTTAAACATTAGTATTTTATTGTTTCAATTTCTTATACATTGTTTTCTGCTACTTCAGTGGCACTAAAAGATCAACTAATTTATTTTACGTTTTCTCTTCATTCAGAAATTGAAATCATTTTAATGGCTATAACATACAGCCAATCTTTAATCCAAATTTTAGCTGTTTGAGGAGATGGATATATATAACTTTTTATTTATTTTTACTTCGCTATAATTTTCTGTTATTCAAAACAAGAAATGACTACGATTGGCGGAGTACCCGCCCGAGATGGGCTACCTCCGAACCTTGCAAATTGAAGGACCTGGCGAGAAGTAGTTTGCCCTGAACTGGGGTTATCCTGACGATGGTTAAGTGAGAACTGACAGAGTCCTCAAGAGAACAGTTCGCATGGCAGGCGAGGGAGAGTGGGTGTAAAGTCACGACCAATAGGAAAGTAGTCCGTCCGTGGTGTAGGAGAGGGCGATGCAGGCAGGTTTAGCCCCTTGTGACAGTCAGGTGACGGATAAACTATTGTTTCGGTGCGGCGATTCAAAACAAGAATGAATAAATAGAGTACTAAGATTTTGCGATGCTTAATGGGTGGAAAAAATAAATTATTTAGTAACAACCACATACACGAAATATATATAATAACGTACAAGTATAAATCAGAAAAAAAAAAGTATAAACACTTCTAAATAAATAATTATTTTCGCTGAAAGTTACACAGCATTATATCATGAAATAAATTATGTATTCTTGAAACAGCCTCGACAGAATTGCGTATTGTTATTTATTTTAGAAAAATTAATTATTCCAAGGTCAAATTCTTGGCAAACAAAGAAACTGTCAGATAATTTAGATCATATCAGATTAGTTGAATTTTAAAGACAGTAAGAGTTGATGCTTCAAGATATGCCATTCAAGTGTCTACCCCGTTAATGTCTAAATTAGAAAAATCTTTTTGGAAAATAGCCATGTGAATAAATAATCGAAAGGGATTGGGGAATTGGATTTTTTACAAATTGTTAGTGAAGGCTGAGAAATCTTAATTATGGTCTAATATTAGTAAATTTTTCTTGAACTGTTTTTTAAATTCATTTAATGCTTATTATTCAGTTTTTTTCGTATTTACTTAGAATAATTGCTTCAGCAATAGATATCGAAGCAATTCTTGATTTTTGTTCTAATATCTATTTCTAAAAATAATTTAAATTGTTTCAATAAGGCCTCTTTGAAGAACATCCACACATCAGCACCCGGAATTTCCTTAACGAAGTTATTTAGTTACTTTTGAACAAGTAATTTGAAAGATTCATTAATCTCACATTTTTGGTTGTAGAAGATAGAATAATGTAAAGTACCGGGTGCGACATAAATTCGTGCAAACTTCAAAAATTCATAATAAAAAAAGTAATGCTCGAAAAAATTGCGGTTTGAGGGAATATGTTCAGACAGTCTTTGGATTTCGTTATTTCTATTAAAAAATGTATTTAAAAATGACCAATAGATGGCGCTCACACGGTCATACCGAGACGGTTTATGCAAATCAGGAAAAAAGAGCACAGTAACATTATAGTACATTTTATTTTAAAGAAAAAGATGCTCAACATGACCGTCACAACAAGGTATTAAGCAAGTGAGGCTCGTAATTACGCCTATTGCAGCTGCGTTTAACATGTCGGCATGAATGCCATTAACGGCCAATTGAATGGCATCTTTCAGTTCCATCAAAGTGGCAGGAGAGCCCCGATAGACACGAGACTTCAGGTATTCTCATAACCAAAAGTCCACTGGAGAAAGATCTGGCGATCGTAAGGGCCACTTATTCTTACATCCTCTGCTTATCACTCTGTCCTGAGTGAATGTGTCTAGGAGGAATGTCTTAACGGAACAAGCAACGTGGGGTGGGCCACCGTCCTGCATGAAGGTGACGGAAGATAACGCACGTCTTTGCTGCAAAGCAGGCATAACGTGGTCTCTCAAAAGCCTAAGATAGCGTTCTGCAGTGACGGAACAGGTTTTCCAACCGGATACAGGACAATGATTTTCAACAATGAAAAGACCTAGAATGAAGGGCGCAGTGAAACTGCACCAAACAGTCACATGTGGCGAATGTAGTGGTTTGGTCGTGTACGCATGAGGGTTTGATGTTGTCCAGATACGACTGTTTTGCGTATTGACGTCCCCATGCAATGAAAAGTGGGCTTCATCTGTCCACATGATGTTCAGTAACCAATGTTGAGGGTCACGTTCCATTTGTGCGAGCACCCATGTTGCAAAGGCTTGTCTTTTCTCGCAATCTACTGGCAACAACTGGTGAAATGCCTCTATCGTACGGATGCAGTTTCAAGATTTCGTTCAGAATGCGTCAGATCGACCATTCTGGAATTTCTGTTATTTTACCTGCTTCACGTGCACTGGAACTCCCCGTTGAAATCTCGGATGCCACATTTCTCATGACTCTTTGGACAACAGGGACGTGGTGAGCGCTGACGGATGGTCTGCCACTTCGTGGACGATCCTCTAATCTTCTCGTTTCCTCAAATTGGCGAACTAAATTCAATATCCCATTCAATGAAATCGGGTTTTGTTCGCCTTAATTCCTTTCACCGTCTGTAACTGTCACAATGCTTTAGTCTCGGATTCACCAGTCTTATAGAACAATTTCACCACTAATGCGGTAGCGATAGCATGCTACTGGTGTCGAATGACAGATCCATTTCCAGCCTTGTGTTTCATAGCTATATTGATTTGCATAAACAGTCTCGGTATAACGTGTGAGCGCCGTTTGTCGGTCATTTTTTAAATACATTTTTTTAATGGAAATAACAAAATCCAAAGGCAGTCTGAACATATTCCCGCAAACCGCAATTTATTTCGAGCATTTCTTTTTTATTATGATTTTTTGAAGTTTGCACGAATTTATGCCGCACCCGGTATATCAAAAATTAGGCTTCGTAATTATTTATTTCAGAAAAAAGCATTAACGGATTCAAATAACATTAAACATTTCTTTATAATCACATTCACACTTAGCAACGTACAGGATAAGACATTCAAGCGCGCAACTTAACATAACAGTGTTATCTCATTCTTATTACACTAGCAACGCACTATGCGATGCATATCTAATCAGGCATCGCCATCTAGTATCCAAAAGAGAAGATAAGAACAATGCAACTGCAGCAACCTCATATAGATCATATTCATGCAATTGTGGCTAAGTAAAACAGAATAACTGAATAAAATGAAACATGAAATTGGCTTACTGTTTAAGAAATTTCTGAAATTTTTTATCGCTAATAAAGTTTAGGTAAATCAATAAGATATAGAAGCAAATGTTAGAATTAAAAATTCAATTTAGTCAAAATAAATTGATCTCACCTTATTATTGAGTTGCCAGTTTCAAAGATAGGGAAACATAACTCTCAAAATATGTTTTATGATATCATAGAAATGTTATAGGCATCTGAAATACGAATATTAAAAAAAATCTAACTTAATTTTTAACAGCAATGATAAAATAAAATTAATAATAGCTCCGCCACATTTTTTCGCATAATATTCTTACACAGCTCATCCGTGCACAAAACACATTTATTATTTTAAACGAATGGGAGTCGTCCCCTAAACACTTTCTCATATATTCTCTAATAAATTTGTCATACCAATGCACGCCTTACATGGCATTAACGTACAATAGTTACGAAGTATTAACTTTTGACGTGAAGCAATTTTATTGAATCTATCATGACATTCTTGGCGAGTTAATTGGCGATTAATCCCTGACATGCGTTAATAGTTTCTGAAAATCGAATTTGTGTTTTAGACACGTTTTACTCAACCAATTGAAACAAAACATTGATACAACATTGCATTTGTAGTCGCAAAATTCCCTACCAAATCTGAAATATTCAACTTAATGTGCTTTTGAATTAATTCTTTTATATGTTTCTGAAAGTAGAGGCTGTCAGATAAACAAGCCATCGTTGGATTTGGCACAAATTTAGCAGGCGTCTATATTCTAGATGTTAAATCTGTGTATCGAATTTTATATAGTTACCTTTCTTCGTTTTGTAATTATCTTGTTAACATATATTTGAGCAGCAGAACAGACGAACAGATTTAACTCAAATTCCTCTGGACAGATTTAACTCAAAATTTGATAAAAATTTGCAAATTTAATTAAACATATACCAATTTCAACTGTCTAGCTCAAAACATTTGAGTTATTTTTGTCAAAATAGACAGACATTTTCCAAAAATGTGTTTTTCGGATTTTAAATCTTGGAGATTTATCAAAATCTCGAGTTCGAATTTTTTGATTACTTTCTTTATACCATGTTTAGGAGAAAATAAAAATGAAAAAAAATACTAATACTTTTAGTCAATCCAAGTCTTAATTGTATCCTTATGATATTTTTTTAATGAACAAACGAGCCTTGAAAACCCATCAGCCAACCTTTTTCCATCTGATATGTCGAATGTTTTTGTGCAATGACAGGTGGTCTCATCTGGCGAACCAGAACGTTGTTCCTTGCAGAAAATCCAGTTATTCTCGGGAAGGCGTAAAGGATAAATTGCGGGCCATAGTGGAGAATATAGTGATGCCTTTATAAAGGCTTTGTTGTATCTGAAAGATATTTTGTTTCTTTAGTGTTGTTATTGATTGAATTTCAGTGGTAACATGGAATTTTTTGATGGATCATCCTGTTTTCTCAAAATAATGATAAGATGGGAAATCTATCTTGCGAGATTTTATAAAAATGGTTATTTATCAACATCATACTTGTCGATGTAATTGAATATCTCGGTTATTTTATTTGGTGGGAATATTTCTATTATGTGAACAGTATGGTTATTAAACAAAATTTGAAAGTTAAACAATTTCAAGTTAAGACACTTTAAGTTAAGAGAGTTGAGGCATTTCTTTCTTTTACTCTTTTAATCAGATCATAGTTTAGAAAAGAGTAGTGGGAAAACATATTTGTTGCCTGAAAGTGAATTTAATGAAGCTATTTAATAGTTTAGGTCCAATATTCATCCAAAAGATAAGATTGATGTTTGTAATTATTTCAGAGTGACATTTTAATATAAACTTTATTAATAACAATAACGCATATTAAATATAAAGATTTGAAATTAATGATATCTTAGTCCTATGAAATCTTACTCTTACGGCAATAAGCATTCAGTTTTAGAATTTTGGCAAAATAAATTTGATACTACATGATTTTAAATAAAAACTAGCCGCCTTAGGCGAAGAGATAATTGACCCAGCTTAGTGACATTTTAATCCATGAATACGAAGTATAGTATTTAAAAGTTTGGCTTTTTCATTTAATACGACTTAAAAATAATTTCATTGATTCAATAGTGAACCCATATTAAAGTGCAATAAATTTGACGTATTTGAAAGCAGTCTTTATTGAAAAAAAAATGAATTTTAAAAGAAGTTTTTTATTTTCTTTTGGTAAAATATACCTGACATTTTTATTACTTTTACACATGGAAGGGTTTGTACGTTAAAATAAATGAAGTTAACAACAAGAAAAGCAAAAATATACCAGAATTGTAAGTTTTTTTCTGACTTTTAGATTATACATGTATAAAAAAAATCCTGATTATATGGAGAATGCTAAAAATTAAATAGGTAATTAAACAGAAGCTCAAAAATTTTTTAATTTCTTAATTTAAATCCGTTAACATGTGCAATTTTAATTAAATTTCTTTAATATTTCGTATTTTAATATCGGCTCGTACAATCCCATTACTTTCATATTTTATTAATCGAGCTAGCTGGTAATAATTCATTTTTAATAGACTTTATGTAATCCAAAATCCTCTTAACTAAATGAAAGGAGCCAAAATCTTAATAAAAATAATTAAAAAATGAAAGGATTATATTCTTATTTTGACGGTAATGCCAATCTCTTAGTTATACAGATACCACTTGAGAGCATTAAAAAAATGAGTATCAATATTTTCTATTCTCTTCCTTTTCCTCGGAATATTTAACTTGGATAAATTCATTCTTAATATTTTTAACATGTTTCTGAAGTCTAGTATGGATGATTCTGTAATCATTTAAATATATTTTTTAATGATTATGTGAAATACTAATCATTGTTTGGTTAGAATTTGGTTAATAATCAACTTCCACAATTATAATCTGTAAACTGTATTTGTATAATAACAGTATAAACTGTAATAAAAAAGAAACAGTATATATTTAACATAAGAGCAGAAGTTGATATTTTTTAGAGATTAAAAATATTGCTATATCATTCTGTGAGAGAATTGTGGCTTAAATGATTTAAATTATTGTTTTAATTTATCGCCATCATGATGTTTTAGTATTAAAATGAATAGACAATGGCAAAAGATTTTAATTTCTAAAATATATTGTTACGAAATTTCCGCCGGGGTTCGTTTGGATAGTGGAAGTTATATGGTGTGAGGAACGCTCAATCAGTAGAATAAAAACAACGATGTTTATTTACACGAAGACACATAGAACAGCACAAAAGCGACAACTATATACAGCACAGAGACGACTATCTTCAGCCGAGACGTGTAGCATATAACAGCAGCATACAACCAGAATCTACTGCAGACAGTAGCGCACAGCTCAGTTCATTGCACGAGTTTGACTCCGTCGCTGTTCACCGTCGTTTCCGCCTACTCCGCTCTGTCGCTTACGACTCCTCCGCTCCGTCTTCGGACTTGACTTGCCTGCTCTGGCAGCTGTAGACCCTTTTATAGGTCTCAGGAGGCGGGGCTAGAAGCCTCTCAACCAATCAGGAACGTTCGAGGCGTATCTCGGTTCCTGATGGACGGATCAGGAAAATTCTCGATGTTTCGGGTATAATCTATTTTGGCGCCAAAGTCGCCAAATTCGTCGCCAAATAGTCGCCAAGCTCTGGTACCCCCGACACGACCAGACTCCGTCCAATATAGATGACTGTAAAACATTCTTTCCAATGATGGAACCAACTATGCTGGGAAGCCGAATTGCAGGTTTGTAACAATATCTTTTTACTCATCTTGTTTTAGCTTGGTATTTCATTTAAAATGTTACATATAAACATATAACATAGTAACATTTGTAACATGGTTAACATATAGTCAAATAATTTGATATGGGAATTTGTGATTACAAGTGTAGTTTTATGTCAGATTTTTGCTTCAATCGGTAGAGAAAAACGTGTTTAAAACACAAATTAAGTTTTCGGATAATATTAATGCATGCCAGAGATTAATTGTCAAATAACTCGCCAAGAATTATAAGATCGATTAAAAAGGCTGAATTCGCGCCAAAGATTATTATTTCATAATTATTGTATGTATTGTAAGGCGTAATCTGACATGACAAGTTTATTAAAGAGTGTGTGAGAAATTTTTGGGTTAATCATTCCCGCTGGTTGCTGTTACAAATTTTTCTAACAAACACCCTCTTGTTAGTATTTTTTATCCCATACTTTTATATGACGTATTTTAAGATTCTGAGAGAAAAAAAAATTATCCATAAGTTTACATATTAATTCTTCAACGCATTAACTATAAATACTTTTCCATACTGTATTTTATTAGAATAAAGAATAATGTATCTCTACTGCACTATCTTACGACTTAATAATCAAATTAAGGCAAATCTAATTTATTAGATTAAATGTGAGCTGTTTACGAGGTTACTAGATCATAAATATGCAGATGCTTCCTAATTAAATTCTTCCTCTTCCTGCAATACGAGTAATCAACAAGTCGTTTTAGACTTTAGGTATGCGCGATTCATTTCCTTGGATGATCCGATAAGTTCGGAATTCGCATTGGAGCCAATGCTGAATAATGTTCTGAAAATCACTTCTTAAAATACCAGGGGATAAAAATAGTATTTTGAAGCCAAATACTGAAGAGTCAGGTTTAGTTGTTTTGTTTTAGGCGTAATACATCAATTTTTGAAATTAATATACGAAATGGTATTAAGTTATGTTACAACATTTGGAGTAAAGTTTTTGATAAACCTTATATGATCGTAATTTTTTTCTGAATTTTTGTATAAAGTAAATTGAAACAAAACAATGAAATCAAAATATACCATTTTGACATCAAATGTTTATTTAAAAATTTGAAAGATAAATGCAAGTTATTTTTTGTTTCTATTTTAAAAGACGTAAATGCAAAATCTTTCTAGTTTGAAAGCTTATTAAATGAATTTCCCAAAATCTTGCAGATAGCTTAATAAATATATTTCATAGTTTTTGAATTAAAAAATAAGAATGCTCTCTTTTTATCCAGCCTTTAATAATTTATATAAATTTTTTATTTGTTTTTGGCACTGGGAAACTTTGAAACAACTATAGAATGCTTTAAACAGACATATTGCTTATTCCCTTGTCCAGGAGCTGCAGAATGTATTAAAAAAGTATTATAATCAAATCTGAACAAAACGTACTTGTCCAAAGATTTTAATTTACGATTTTTCTGGTGAGAAAATTTTAACAAAAACTATATTTTGAAAAAATGAAAAACAACATTAAAACATGTGCTTTGCGAATATAAAATTCTATGTAACTTCCTAAGAAAACTGTACAGAAATTAAGAATATTAAATAAAATAGTATTTGATATTTTCAGGAAAAAATGACTTTTGACTTTGAAAAGTGACGTAGTCACCTATATTCAATCTAAAAAGAAAGCAAACCTACCTAATAGGCTTAGAAAAACCTTTGTAATTTAATAGCTTAGTGTGTCCTTGTTTGTAGAGCACAGTTTCTTCATAAGATGATTATTGTGCTAATCAGAAAGCAAGACTTTTCAAAAAAGTAAGCACTTAATCTAGATTATACAAGTAATTCAAAACAATTGTATTGAAAACAAAATAGTTATGAACTCTTTCTTAACTACTATAAGAAGAAATAATTTGAGCCTAATACGCAATTTTTGATTGCGTACGTAATAATCATTGTGAATGTTCTTGGTTGCCTAGGCAACAAGCATTTGCCATTTCGTTAATAATTTCCTTCCGGATCTTCGGTTTGTTCACTGTTGTATATAGTCTATGACACACGAAATGAAACTCTTAAAATAATGAAAACACTAGATATGATTTTACAAAATACCTAATGCAAAATGTTATATAAGGCTACATTAAGTGAGGTGCATTAAGTGGCTTCATATGGTATTGCATAAAATGGATGCTGCATTTGTATTTGTGGAATTCACATAGAACAATAATTACATAAAAACAGTGTTATTATAATCATGTACAGCAATCAAATGATTTCTGTTTGTTGCTCTAAAGGAAATTAAAACCATTTGTGACAGATATACTCTTTTGAATAAACCTATACTTCAAATCACCATCTATTTACAGGATCATGCCAAATATGTGATCATGCTATAAATATCTAAAGATAATATCCAATGTAGAAAATATCCTGGCTGAATAGTAGGTGGATTGTATTTGTTCACATTCTTTCGCCTAAAATGAATAAAACACATGACACAAACAATTAACGTTCAGAAATTCTTGATAAATTCCCAAATCTAACTTGGACTCTCTCAGTGGGTCTTATCAATCCCTTTCAATCATCTGACGGCTTATGTGCACTCTCAAGCGCTATCATATCTAGCCATACAGATTAAATTTCCTTTTTCATTTCTGAGAAGCCAAATTAAAATCTGGAAGTACATTACAAAGGGCAAATTCTGATTATTTCGCATCAGATTTTATCAAAAACGAATAAACATAAATGTTTATCTAGGCCTCTTTCATTCATAATTATAAAATTTACACTTTCTCGTTTAATTTCAAAACCAGAATACTATTCGAAAAATATTATCTCAAGTAACTGTACAAAGTATAAATTCTGATCCTAAATAACATAATACAGACTTTCATAGACTTACATAAAAATATGTGGTACATTCTTTAATTCAAATATTTTGTATACAATTTCATAAAATTATCTAAAAAAATAATGAATAAATAAATATTAAATAAATAAAGCAATGTCTGAATCAAATCCATTAGAGAAACCGTTAAACATATTTTGCTATGAAATATACAGAGTCAAAAATAAATGATTTATTCTTTTTTTAATATAAAAACATCACCTCAAATGAAGTAAGTGTTAAGTGCATAATTCTAATGACAAGTTACAGATTTATATTATTTATTTAGATTTTTTTTAAAAAATCATTCAAGTTTCAATTATTCGAATTTTAAAAATGAATTAGTAATTTTGTTAAAATTACTAATTCATATAACGCATTATTTAAACTTACAGAAGTCACTAACATGGCATGCATTTAATATTCTATGAAATTTATTATTTTATGGGTACTATTCTTACAAACTCATCAAGGGTCCGCTTCTTACATCAAGGGAAGAACATGTGCGCTCTTGAATTGGTAAAAATTCTATATTGTTCTTCATATCAATAAAGGCGGATTACAAATAATTTAAGTAATAGGTATAATTATCAAGCTATGATTCTATGATTTTTCGTGATTTGCGGTTCACATAAAACTTACAAATATAAATTGTTCCATAAAAAATTTAGTTTAGCACGAGAACATTTCAAAAGGTCTGTTTTCTTTTGTCATTGAATAATTCATACAACTTTCTCTGGTCGCTTTTTGCTGAAAATGGGGATGGTCTTCATTAGATATTCAAACAAAGATTTACCACCTTTTTTTTTCTCTTTTCTTTCTATTCTTTCCTTTCTATTCTATTCCACTCAGTCGCTTTGAAGAATCACTATTTTATAATTTATTTCGTTGAGTGTCCTTTACTTGAGAAATTGCTTTCGTGAATACTTTAGAAATGCAGTCGGCACATATACTTGTGTAAGTCTTGCTTGCTCTTCTTTCAGAGGATTTTCATTGTATTGTCATTCGGAATACAAACTTTCTTTAGATGAAGATTTATTTTATTTCTGCAAGAGTGTTTCTTTCAGTGAGTCAAAATGCTTTGATTACCAATCCATGCATTTAAAAATATCGGATGTCTGTGAGGCGAAATTTTATTTAAAAATATACGTAATAGTTATCCAATTGCTTTCATAAATTTTGAAATATGGGATCGGGTGTTCACAGAAATTAAGATTTTTTAAGTTTCCCATTTCCTTAAATCTTTCTTGATGATGCAATCGAATAATAAACTCGATTGTGCAATCAAAACTTTAATAAGGATTCGACCTTTAGGACATTAATTCATTCATTTTGAACATGAATTCAACACATTTCATGGGAAAATAATAATTTTATTGATTTTTTGTAAGTAAGTGATGGATATTAATGTTAAATAATTCGATGTTCGATATTATTTTATCATAATATTCCTTTTGATTGTGAGATTTCTAATTGATTGTTTGAATATTATTCAATATTTTTACAACACGCTTTGATAACAATGTTCCATGTTACAATGTTACTTAATTTGAAATGACTTTTCTTCTTTTCTGTATATTTATGATAAATTCATATACAATAATAGTAGTTTTACTAAACAATTTCTGTAATTTTTTCGAATAAAAAAAATATTGCAAAATTATAAGTCAAAATAGAAAATTGAAATTTCGGTTTAGGTGGAATTCATAATCTTATTGTTGAAGATGGATTTCTATTAATGGCTTTGATAAATTGCTGTAAAGCTGATTTTAGCCAAAAATATCTCTACTTTGAAAATTTCTAATCAAAACAAGGTATATGTAAATAATATAAGTGATATTCCTTGTTGCTAGAATTAAAGTATTTTTATCCAAAGCATATCAAAGAAGAAAACCAATGGTCATGAGAACGCTGTGAATCTATGACTTGCATTTCAGAACATGGGATACCGAATGATCAAACAATATATAAAAATCATTCGGACCAATGCATGGGTCCTATTCAGAGCTAAGCTTGTAAGCTATTCTGAGTTAAGCTTGTATTAAACTTGTAAGCTATTCAGAGCCAAGCTTGTAAGTTATTTAGAGTGAGGCTTATATTAAACTTGTAAGCTATTCAGAGCTAAGGTTGTAAACTATTCAGAGCTAAGGTTGTAAGCTATTCAGAGCTAAGGTTGTAAGCTATTCAGAGCTAAGCTTGTAAGCTATTCAGAGTGAAGCTTGTATTAAACTTGTAAGCTATTCAGAGTGAAGCTTGTATTAAACTTGTAAGCTATTCAGAGTGACGCTTGTATTAAACTTGTAAGCTATTCAGAGTGAAGCTTGTATTAAACTTGTAAGCTATTCAGAGTGAATCTTGTATTAAACTTGTAAGCTATTCAGAGTGAAGCTTGTATTAAACTTGTATGTAAGCTATTCAGAGTGAAGCTTGTATTAAACTTGTAAGCTATTCAGAGCTAAGCTTGTAAGGTATTCAGAGATAAGCTTGTATTCAAAGCAAAGCAAATCGGAGTAATTTCATCAGTAGTCATGAAAATGTTATATCTTGCTGCCTTTTAGAAAACGGGAAAATGATCAGAGGGATACATATCCCTACTAGAAGCGATAAAAAGAAGTAAACAAGGACCATGAGAAAGCTATGTTTTAAGGACATCCATTTCAAAACATGAGACAATAAATGGTCAAAGGAATGTATGTTTGCTTTCCACAGCAATGCATAAATCTATTCAGAGGAATGCAGAGTAGAAAACCAGTATTCATTCATGAGAAGGCTACGTTTCGGTGGATATAGCATCCTGATTCCTGAATGCTATATTCATGATTGTTTCTCTAATCTTAAAACCTTGCTACAGTGAAACCGTTTAGCTGGATGCATTACTTCATCTGAGTTTAAAATCTTTTTCTAAGAAGACATTTTTAATTCATTCTCCGAACATTGCAAGATGTAGTCTTTCTGTAAAAGTGCCACATGTCACTAAAGTTACTTTTATTTTTTGTACATTGTATACATAATTTCTGTTTTCAAATATCCAATATTTATTGAAAATAATTATTGGTTATCTTTAAAACTGGATGTTAATATAACTTAACTAAACCAATAATTATTGCCTGATTTATAGTTAAACGGGCAATATAAAATGTATTGTTAAAACTGGAAATCTGAATGGGTTTGAATATCAAAATATTAAAACAATATTAATTCATCATAATCTTTGTCATTCGGAAAGTTCTGACCATATATCTTGTGTTTCATTTATAAATATGATAAAAAATTGAATAGGGTATATCAGTGTGGCAGATTATTAATGACATGTCAAAACTGTAAGAAGTTCATTACTGAATGGATTTCTTTTATATTGCTCTCAAACAACACTATTTTATAAAAAACAAAATTAGAAACTCAAACATAAATCGTCACAACCCTATTACCCTACGTGTAATGTCTCCCAGGATAGTTTTTTATGCAGTATAAAAACAATATGAATGATATAATTTTACTTATATTAATGCATTTTAAAAATTGATAAAGATAAATATCGAACGTTTTAAAGCAAATGAATATATTTGTCAACAAGTAGCAGACAATTTTGTCATATTAATATTTGAAAAAATAAAAAAATCAAATGACAAGTGTCTTGAACATTTGTCCGACGTATAAAAGATCATTAGATGTTACTCTATATAAAAATGATTTTTTTTGTTATTAATCAATATCAAAAATAACAAATTTTATATTTTTATATTTAAATATGTAACTTTAAAACTTAAAATTCATAGAATTAAAGGAGTTTGGAATATTTACAGTCGTTTTTGATTAGTTAGTATAAAAAGAGTCTCGAAGCGTTGTTTACAAATTTTAAGTTTAGGTCAGGAATGCGAAGACAGAAATAAAAAAAGAAAAATAACTTATTTCTAGTTACTAAGGGAAGAAAAAATTTTTCCAATTGATCGTGACATCAGAAATACAAAACGATTCATTGTACACCATATCCAGCATGAAGTATAAATGGCACTGTCAACAAAAAAAATATTCACAGTACTTAAAATAATTGTTAAAAGACTTGATTTTTGCAAATTTAAAGATTTTCTACTATAAATCACTACAGAACGAAATAAAAAAAATCATGGATTAACAAAAATGTAATTTTATTTGCTAAAACATTTTCTTCCTTATCATTCTGTAATAATAATTGAGTGCATAAGTATTCATATTTGCTAGAACTCTATATACAAACTATTTGACCTAAAGATATTACATTTTGGCACAAATATATTTCAGATGGTAAGAATATTAATCTATGAGTATGTTTTTTTTTCATTATTAGTTAACATTTCAATGAAACATAAAACTATATTTATGGAGGAATTCCATGATAGGTTTGAGAAATTTGACACTATGTAAGTTTTTCTTGAATTTCAGCAATATTTTATCTTTTTTAGAACAACTCTTTTTATACAAATTTAAAACCAATATTTCTACTGGGCTTAACTATGCTTTTCGAAGCAGTATTTTAAATTTTTAATTCATTAAAATAAATCGAGATTTTTTATATAGCAATGGGAAATACTAGTGTTAAAAATTATTTTTCAAGTATTTAAAAATTTTAAAAATTGGTTTTATAACTGCGTCCATTTAATTGTCATAAATTTCTTAATTCCGAAATTTTTTCAAAAATTCTTTTAGCATAACATTTAAGAACAGATTTTATTGTTTCAATGAAATCTGAAACATCTTCATTCTATCATCAAATATTTATTCATCTGCTTTTTATCCATCGTTAAAAACCGAGAAAAGAAATTAACTTTATTATCTCTGCAGTTTCCATGAGAATTTTATGAATTGAAATTAAACTACCTCATAAGACACCGTGCAATTTGAAATGAAGTATCTATACATTTAATTTTCTAGTAATATTAAATTGCTGATAAATAATTTCTTCGTGGAATTAAATTCGTTTAAGAAGTTTCATTTACTCAGTAAACTCTGCAGGTTTAGAGTTATTAAAATAGTGGAGTTTCAATATATATCACAATTTTATTTTTTAAATAGACTTTGTATCGAGGATTGAGGACGTCTGATTATGCATAAAAGATTTAATTGAAATAAAACGCAATGAGTATATCTGGCGAACCAGTTGGTTGTCAAAGGCGGCTATCTAATATTTGTAATTACAAGAAATAAATTAAAATCAAAATCACTCCTTATATGTTAAAATGTTGACGTTTTTTTCTATTTATATCTCTTTATCTGCAAACAAAATTTGTCTTGAAATGAATAAATCTATCTATTAAATAAACCTCAACCAATCGATTATAAGGACGTCCTTTAATCCGTCATACACATTGACACAATGACAGGCAGGGGGGGGGGTCACATCTGGCATTCAGTACCGCTGAAATGAAGCTATTTTTAGAACGATGCCGAAAAATCCTGAAGAAATACATCTGGTCACCAACGAAATGCTGTGGATGTCAAAAGGACCATTTTAAGACGCATATAGTTTCTTTTGTGTTCTGAATTATTGTTTCTCTTTTGCTACAATTTTAGTGACAATAATTTCTCCATTTTTTATGGATTTGTTTATAGTGGCAAAAAGAGTGAAAAGACGCTTTATTTTAGTACATCAACTGTTTATGAACATGGTACTGGTCAAAGAAATGAGATTTCATGTAATTTTATTATATTTTAAATTTAGTTTGTATATTTTGGTGAATAATTAATTTTGCTTATCATATTTTAAATCCAACATTAAACCCTGTAGTTTATTGTTTTAATGCAATACTAGATAATGGATAATTAGGAATAAAAGCTTCTGGTACGAATTTACCATAAATTTAAGCTGGTTTATTTCAATTTTTTAATAAGTGGACTGTAATCTTACTTAAAATCAAACGACAATTCGAAAGCCAACTTTTTATTTCATCGAGGTTCACCGAGCCCGCAATTACTCAGTACGAAACTGTTTTTGAAAACTGATCCCATGTCAGCAGGGTTACGATAAATTTTATCGCTGAAGCCAAGTCAGCGCATGGTTGCAAGATTCTATAACAAACAGCTCCAACAAAGCGGTAACAGCTTCCTTTGCTTGTTTACGGATGAAGTTAAAAAATATTGGGTTATTTTATTGTTATTTACAATATTTATCGATGAAATTTCATTTTTACCCAAAATTTCGTCACAAAAGGGAAGAAAAGAGTTATTTTTGTACATTTATCTTAAATTTTAGCGTTCAAACGAACTATTCTCACTAAACTTCTCATTTCTCCTTCCCCCCCCCCTTTAAATGATATTAATTTAGTAAATGTAATTAAATATAACAGTTATAATTTTTAATATAAGTTATAATTTTAATTTATATAAGTTATAATTTTTAAAAAGAATTTTTAAAATCAAATATATTCTTCTAACCCCTTTATCAAATGTTTAACCAGATTCTTTGTAGATTTAAATATTTATATCAAAATTTGTTATAATAGAGCCCTAAAGTTTAATTTTTAAAAAATGTAGTCTTTAACTCACTAGAATTAAAATGCTCTTCATTTTTAATTTCTTTTATTTGATTTTAAATGGATGGAATTCTGTAATCGAAATTTTATTAGCTTTCTTATAAGTTACACAGTTTAAAGTTACGCATTTTTTGTGACAGTATATTTGATTTATACTTTCAGAATTCAAATGCATCTCAATCGATTAATTTTGATTTTATATCCGTTATGCTATATAGTAGTGCATTTATGGAAGTAGTGATACACGATCTTATAAACTCTACAGTTATCATTATATATTAAAGGCAAATAAGTAGAAAATGATGTACTAAAATTGCATTTAAAATAGTTTTATAATGAGTATTATTGGGGATTCGCTTTGTAAATATCTACGAAGATACTCGGCGTTGCTCCATATTTTCCAGTTTCAAAATATTGTGAAATTTTGAAAATATGACTATATTATACAAAAACTGTATTAATTTTTTTTTTAAATTCCGGAATAACCAATTTTGGAAACTTCTTCAATTTGCATGCACATGTTTGAAAGACAATGGCAAATCATTCACTATTTTTCTATTTAATAATGATAATAAGACAGAAATAATGATAATAAGGCAGAAATAATGATAATAAGACAAAAGAATATAAAAAAAATTTCTTTTTGGATATGTCTTTTTTAGAAACTTTAACTCTTGTTCTATTTCAAAATAGGAATAAAGAAATAATGATTGATTATTTTTTTCACATGTAGGAATTAATATTATTTGCTATGCAAAAATGTCTTTGTCTAGAGGTTGTAAAACTCCGTAAAATCACATTTCATAAAATTTATAATCATCTGCGATATACTTATAAATGCTTTATTAGCAAAAAAATAACTATTAAATATCTCCAGCAGACAGACAAAAATGCAAAAACGTTTATAAAAAAACTGCAAGTCTGAAACTTCCAAATCCTGAAATTCATTATAATAATTAAATTTATCTTTCAATTTTTTTTTACCAAAAAAGTTACTGAACTTTAAGATTTCTTTTCAAAAAGATAATTTGCTATCATTTTTCTTTTAGATTATTCATTTGTAACCAGTTAATATTCCATAAATTGCTTTTTTTTTAATTTTATAACGAATTGGAACAAAAGAACTTTATTAACTATTCAAATAACAGAATAAAAATTTCAGCATAGATATACTTTATAAAAAAAAAATTAAAGCATAGATATATTTTATTAAAAAATGCGGTTAGAAACATTCACTGTATAATTTATTTAAATTTCTTTTAAATTTGAAATAAAATATTTTTTACGATACTGATAATATTTTAATCGTTTTATAGTTTCTTTAATACTGTATCTTTGTGGATGTAAAATAATGTAGAATATTTTTAAAAACGTTGGGATTCTAATTTTCCCAGTGGAATTCAAACCATTTTCTTTGTTTATGGAATATTTAATCTCTTGATATTATTTCATTTTTGAAAACTAATGAAGATAGAGTCTGCTTATTATCTAAGTAGTTTGTATGAAAAAAACACACACCTGAAAATGAATTTCCAAAAAATGCAACGAACAATTAGAAAATTGATTACTGTCAGAGTTATACTTTTAATGGCTCTAAAATTTCATACTAAGAGTCGGGACTCCATCAAAAGAGTTCAGGTGCACAATGAACAAATCTAACGTAAGGTTATTTAAATAATACAATTTTATGTTTATCATAATGTTATGCTAGAAAAATACTTTGATAAGAGAATCATGAATAAATAATTCATAAGAGTTTTAACTGAAACTAAACCTTATAAATATTCATGGTTAACTAACTGATCACAGAGATTGGATGATTGTTAACAGATTAATAATCAAATATGTCACGATTAATAAATAAAAATGATTTATTTACTAAGATATCCAGAATAATGCGGCATTTTGTTTTTAATTCGAAATAATGTTTTTGCTTATTTCTCAAGGATGTTGAATATAATATCTATAATATATCTATAGTATGTAATCATATTTTGAGTAATTTTTAGGAAATTCATTTTTTTATATGACACAGCGAAAAATTTAAAATCGATATCTATCATTAACATGCAAAATTTTTTTAATTAAATTCCATCTATCACAATTGAACATAATGTGTTAGTAATCAGAAATACTGTTTTGGATCTTATATCTTTTTTATTCCGGAAGCCAAGATTAATTGATAATTCGTAATTAGAAATTATATAAAAAGGACTTATGGATAATCTGCCTGAAAATTAAGAAAATATTTTTAAACAATTTTAATTACGTATTTTTATGTCATAAACGATTATAATAGTTCTGACTTAATGGGTGTATATGCAAGACTCCATGCTCTTTTTAAATTAAAAAAAAAGACAATTATTTGTTTGTGAAAATTAAAGATCAAGGTATTCTGGATAATCTTCCTTAGAAACTATGACATTAGTCCATCTTTCGGGCAATATACAAATTCCGCAAAGATAAAAGTATGGGTGCTTAAAGTCCAATATCAAACAAACAATAAAATACCAATATTTCACATACCACCCCAAATTCGCCTAACAAAAAAAAAAAATGCATTTTTGCATTTCTGTAGGTGTGTGTGGCTTTAGACTAGATGTTACAAAAAAAGAGACAAAGGGTACAATGATTTAAGAATGCTCATTTTGCCTAGGTTGGTTAATTCTGTAGTCCGAATGCTTCAGTAAAAATCACCAATTCTGAACTTTTCTTCTCCTTTAGAGACTGCCTTTTGAAGTGCAATCATTGTTAGTTATTATTATTTAAATGACTCATTTTCTTCTGAGGACTTTGAAGTTTTCTTCATAACCAGAGAATATCGATGATAATTTTGGTTCCCCATTTTTTAACCAAATTTGTTTCTACATGCAACTAATAAATACTGATCTTGCTTTTATTATTGTTTTTATACATAATAAAGGCAATAATGAATTTTCTTGATATCCCTGTCTTTAACTTTCATTCATATGTGCTTTTTTTTGTACTTTATGCTATTGTTTATTATCCAAAATAACAATTTTAAAAACAACCATTATAATTCCTAATAACAGCAGTTATAACAAATAAATTAACTTCATCTTCATCTTTTCTGAATCAACGTTATTACAAATTAGTGAGTGTTTTTAATTCCCCCCCCCACCACTCTTTTTTTGATAGGCCTATCTATCTATACTTATAATAAAGCTCAATGTTTGTGTGTGTGTGT
>JAPMOR010107967.1:0-15425 GCA_026543865.1 Argiope aurantia | reverse complement strand
AAAGACTTTCATAGTATGAAATACAATTATGACACGAAGTTGATAGCGTGTAAAAAGCGTTGTTTCAAACAATATGCAAAAATATTTGAATACTGTAGATGCAAAAGTTATAGAGAAAGCTAACCTGTTGAGAAGAAGATTCTAAATACTTAGGCTAACTAATCCGAATTACAAAACTCTCAATTCTTTAAAATGGTGGTGTAAAGCTGCTTTCGGAAGATGAATCTCAATAATAGTGATCTTTGCATTCTTCAAAATGTATTGTTAGATACTGAGACTTGGTATAATAATCATTTTCACTCAACAGTTGTTGAAAGATTTGTGTAAAGTATTGTTGCTAATAATAAATATGGGTTTGAACCATTATAAAGAGAATTGTTAGAAATCAAAAATAAATGATATTTTAAACAATAAGAAACTACAATGTTATGTTTTGCTTAGGCGAATTTTGATATTCAATAATGTTTTACATTTTTTGAAATAATTTTGCGCTTGTTCCTCTCATATCAGTTGTTCAGAGCTTCTTTTGATGTATTTGAAGCAGTGTGTTAACTAATATACGTTTTAAAAACAAACGAAAATGTGAAGACTTTTATATAATATGGATGTAATGCAGCTGAAAAAGTAAGCAGATTCCCTCTTCTCCTAGTTGTATCTTTTAGTGAGATTCCCTAGATGTCAATACAGCAAACTCTTCTAACAAATATTCGTTTTCAATAATATTTTTCCATTGTGCAAGCTATTTTTTGCTCTTCAAGGTGCGAGTACCCTAGTTGTTTTACGCCGAGTGCCATCATTTAATGCGACCATTAAATTAGTAAATTGCTGTCAAATGTATTTTTGATTGTATTAAACACCATTTTTATATAAGTTTCGATTGTTTTTTGTTTTTTTGGTGTCTTAGTTTCTTGTGAAATAAAGAATCTCTATCGATTATTGGACTACTGACTGAAACCCAGCCAATGGATTTTTCTGCAACATCATTAATGTAAAAAACGTTCTCTATTTTTCACTTAATAATAAGAACTATTTTTTTTTTCTATTCTATCCTTACTACCTTCAGCCGTAGAGTTGCTCAGCAGCTGCTTAATTAAAAATTGTGAGTACTTATTTTCAATATCGTACTGAAATTCAGAATATAAATGAAAAATTCCAATAAAAAAGTGAATTTCGTCAAAATTCATTCAATACAAAAGTAACTCAAATTATAGATTACTGGACATATCATAGATAGAACCAAAGCAAATTATTTTAAAGCCATGAAATTTTACCCTTATAAAGGGTGTAACACCAAAAACGAATTCTAGTAGAAGACCTATTTATAGCATTTTCATTTTTTTTTTTGGAGCTGAAACATCTGTCTTATTTAACATTTTCATCTATTCACTACATTATATTGTTTAACGAATTATAAAACATATTTCTAAAGCAACTGAATTTATAAAAAAGAAACAGATTCATATATAACATATGGAATGCTTGCGTGAAAGGTTGTCTAATAAGGAATGATTATAATTAATACAAATAAATTACGATTATAAATTAATACAAATTTATTATCGATTCCTATCCACGAAATTTCGATGGTCTTTTTCTCAAAATACTCTTTCTTGCATACTATGCATTTATGCACCTTTTTTTTTCTATTCCTCAAACATATGTTAGTATCCATTTCTTGGCAAGCCCTTTAAAATAACCTCCACAGATTTTATATTGCCTCAGATGATGGGAATGCTTAATAAGGAGGTGATTCGAAATTCATCAAAGGAAATCGGAGTTATTAGGAAATTTAATTTACATTGCGATTTGAAAGATAATTATTTGTAGTCCTGGAGCTTACCGCACACAAACATGTGGCGCTTTCAATTTTTCTGTGACTAACGAAATGTTAGGTAATTCTAATAGCTTTCTAAATATGGTTCCGTCATTTATTTTTACTGTTACACCAAAGTGTGATAATATTAATTTCTGTTAGAAGAGTCACTTTCGTTTGAAATTGCATTCTCTCCTTAAACATTTGAAACATCTTCTAGCTATGTTAAAGGATAGACAAACTCTCCATAAGCCTCATGTAGTATCGACTAGGTTTCATTTGAAGAATATTTAAGTTAAAAGGAAACTTTCAATGCATTTTTCACGTATCAAACCCACTTTTAACTTAGGCGAAAGTGAAAAATTTCATATATAATTTCTTTGTCCCAAAAGTAATGTTGCAATCTGAAACATGGGCCAACTTTTTTGCACTTAGCCGGCTGGGATAAAATATAATTTGATTCCTTTTGATTTTTGAATGATCCTTCTTTATTGGACAGATAGATTAGAGCTATAACGAAGTTCTACTCACAGTTCTTTAAATGATTTTGAAAACATTTCCCCAAAAAACATTACAGGTAAATAATGTGTTTTTTTTTGGCATCGTTCATATAATGTAAAAAAACATTGTTAGAACTTGGAATAGCAGTGATATTCCTGTTACAATATTTTATATTGTTAAAAAGAATTGACATGTGTTCAAATAATGTAACCTGTAAAGCATATTGCAAGAAAAGGAAACTAAATTAAATTTGAAACAATGTGGAACACAGATAACAATGTTACATTCTGTTATAAAGAATGTATATATTCAAAAAGGTTTTACATTGTTTAATCGATTTTTTCCGTTTTATTTCTGGAAAGACAGTTGATCATAGTACTTAATTTAATAAATTGAAAGAAATGCAATAAATAATGCATGTCTTTAAAAAAGCTGAAAAGATTTGAAGTATGTAGTTGAGAAGATGCTGGATAAGTAAATGGATTCTCCTTTCGCCTGGATTTATACCTTGAACTAAGCGCAGTAAAAAGAAGGACGATTTCCCTTTCCCTTAATGTTCGTGAAAACAGATAAATTCTGATGAGGTGATGTGTAGGAAAATTTAGGGTCGAGTTACCTAAATTTTTCAAACGGAACGAATAGGTTCTAAGAGAGCATTAGGATTCCGCCCTTATTTTCTCAACAAGTATTGTTACACATATGATTCTGATCCTTTTGGCTGCTGTGACAAAACTGGATGGTTGTATTGCGATTTTTGAGGCTTCATTTCTAAGATAAGAAGGGCGACCGCTCATCAGCAGCCTGCTTCTGAACATGATTTTATCTCTTATTTTTTCATCATGTATCTCATATCCAGATATTTTGATTCAGCAACGCTTTCGTTCTAATTTATATAAAACATACTGTTAGCGAAAATCTAGAGAAGTATTCTTCATAGAATACTATTCCTAAATTTTTATTTCTGCTTTATAGCTCTTTATGTGTATATAAATAATTTTAATTTATTTTTTTAAATTTGATATACTGATATTTTTAAATTGGATATACTTGGCATAAATTTATTGCGTTATTTGATTTCAGATCTTGAAGATTTAAACTGCACGATATTTTCACAATATAATAAAATTTCACTTTTAAATTAAAGATTTTTGTTCGCTTTCTTTCCAATCACGAGAAAATAGTACTAATCGTCCAGAAATTAGCAAACTTCCGTCACTTCGGATGATATCATGTTAAAAAGACTTAGAATTTCAATTTAAAATGACCAGGATTACATATGGCGATAATTCGTTTCCAAAATATTCACTTTTGGCAAATGAAAATTATTCTTAAGTGAATTTCATATGTTTCATTAGAAATGAAGAAAAGCATTTCTTGTTTCTTGTATTTAATTATTCGGTTTGTTTTTATTGCTGAACAAATCGTTTTTAACTTTCTCGAATTTGCGTTTATGCTGAAAAGTTTTTAATACCATTAAAACGAATACATATTGTTCACTTTATAGAAAAGGGTCACATATATTTTTAATTAAGCTTAAATTTTAGAAGAAAATAAAATTCGCTACTTGTGTCGTAAATGAATGCTAGAGATTACGAATTAAAGGAATCATGTGTATTGTGATCAGGTATTTATAAACAAAAAAATCAGTAATGATATATTAGTAGATTGCCTGTGTTAGGCAATGTCATGTTCTAATAAACAAATGCAACATATGCATATTGTATAAAATATTATAGAAAAACTTGTTAAATTGACTCGTTAAGACTTAAGATTTATGTACAGTTTCTTGGAAGCACTTTAAAATAAAGAAAATCGGGCACTTTGGGATTATCCTGTCGACCATTTTCGTCATTCCGGATATTATCGCCAAAAGGTAGTTTTGCGCCAATAACTGCAAATTACTTTTCATTATGATGGCGCCAAAGAATTGGTACATTTTCGCCAATCTTTTAGCACCTTTCGCGAGCATTGACACATTTTCGCGAGCGTTGACAGGTAGACAGGATAATCCCAAAGTACCGAAAATCGTGCAAAAACTCTCCAAAATACCAGGATACCAGAAGTGATAGCAAGCAACTTTTGCCGTTGCATTAAAAATGGTCATCCTAACGTATGGCGAAAAATAACCACAAAACAATTTCATTTTAGAAACCAACATTATTCTTAAATCCAGACCTCGATGCAACTCACATAGGTGCCAAATACATCAAATGCGTCAACATATATAAGTAATTTGTGATTTGTCGCCTGAATTTTCAGAATCAAATTGCTGCTCCTACAAATATTTTTACATTTCAATACAAACAATCTTAACAAATTCCAATTTTCTTTTACACTCATTGTTAAAATGAATTTCTTTTGTCTAATTCTAAATGCAAATAAGATATTAATGATGAAAAGGTTTAACAAAAAATCACAATACGAACAAAAAGGAATCTTGAAAGCGGCATTGTTTTTATCAATTAGTGTAACAATAAATGTGACACATATTATATATTGATATGAAATAATTTGATGTGCGGAAATGAAAGTAACAGTTACCGGAATTAAATGAATTGAAATTAAGCGAAAATAAAATGAATGGAATACTTTATGTAACTAGTAGCATCGTGCAAAATGTTGATTTCAAAATAGCTTCATATTGAGACAGAATGTCATTTAAAACTTTATTTTTTTAATCCAACTAAAATCTTAAGATAAGAAAATATTGCAAATGTTCTTAATAAGAGAAAGAAAGACTTGGAAGATAATATTTGGAGGCCTATAGAAGAGTTAGAATTTCAAAGTATTTAATACTTTCTGTAACTGTGATCGGCCTTTATGATACATATAAGAAGAATAATGATCATAGAAAATATTAATCGCTAATTAAATTTGTATGAATAATTGTAAACCTTAAAAGATGCTAAAAGAAAACTTTCTATTAAATTCTGAAGAAATGAATATGATTTTTTTTCCCGAAATATTTCAAGAGAGTGGTGAAAATGACATTTTATAGATATTTAAAAAGGGTGGAAATGATTTCTTCAAGCATGCAACTTGATAATAATTTCTTTCAATAGTTTATATAAAATGCATTTTTATAAATGATGTGTAAATATATTTGGTATTATAAATTCAAGAGTTAATGTAGATAAAGAGCTAACCTGTATTCAGAAGTGAACATTTGGTTTTGCTTCTGCAAGATTTTTTCCTGGTCAAAAATTGTCTTTCTTCAATTTGTGGTGAATAGCATATAAGCCAGTTAAAAACTACGCTGCACGAGCAATTGCTTTTGCATAGTGGTTATTTTACTGGACTGCTAACCACAAGGTCTCAGGTTCTATTCTCGCTCATCCCAATCCGCTAAAAGTTCTTCAAGATGACGATGAATAGAAGTTTTCTGAAGATGACTCTCGATAATAATAATTTTTGACATTGTTCATATGATGTATTGTTGTAAGTGGAAAATTTAAGTAATGATACTCGAGTAACATTTATTAAGAATTGTTATAGGAAATTGACTTGTCTTCAAATAATGTAAAAGCGTAGTTAGAAAATAACACTAAATTAATTTGAAACAATAAGGATCCACATATAACAATGCACTATTCTATTGTAGCAAACTTCATTTTGTACGACGTTTCCCATTTTTTTTCGCTTTCTTTGGTAATGGCAGTTGATCTTACAACTTAATTAAATACAATGACACCATCTTTTAATCATCAGAAACAAAAAACAAAATACAAAGAAAAGATTGCAAAGTACATGGAATAAGAGATGCGAGATAAGTAAGCGAATTCTTCCTTTCATGTAATCATTTGGCGCAACATAGAAAAATTTGGTTTTGTATTCTAGCAAACTCCATGAAAGCAAATAAAATCAATTTTTTAGAGGGGGAAGGAATTAATTATGTCTGTTCAGAATTCAATTATATCTGCTTCGAAGACATTGTGCTTCCTTTTAAATTGGCTGTGTCAATGGTGATATTGCTCCTTAGAACTCCGCTTTTTATTCCCCTGTTGCTTATGATTCAAATTAATTTGATTGTCTTACTAAAGTGGGAAGCTCATTAGAAAACTTTGTTTGTTGTTGACGTCGTTTTGAAGATCGATCAAACAATTATTTTTCTGAATGTGATTTTATATTTCACTTTTCTATTATATATCTTGAATTTATCTGCTTCGATTTAGCAGAACTTACGGCGTTTGTTATGCATAAGTGCGTCGTCGAAGATAAGCCAGATTCTCTTTTTACATCACTTTTTCTTTTCTCATTGATTGGAAACCTCCTGAACATTGATTGGACTTTATTTTTACAAAAATACACAGCCAGATTCCTTTATATAATTCTGATTTTCAGACAAAAAGCGTACGAGATTTGCGTTCATATAATAAATCTAAAAGCTTTTGGCTAGCAGTTTGTTCATTGCTTTTTAGGCTATTAAATAATTTTATGAAATGTATCAAAAACATTTCACCACGTCATTTGCTAAAACTGGAAATATGAATTCAATTGAATCACATTATTGCAAATTAAAAATAGTGTATATTACGAAATAAAAGCGGAAAGGGGAGTCCTACTTTGGTGTTCATAATCGGCAAAAACACACGATTGAGTGTTTTGATGGATTAGTGTGAGTTCCATCTTCGCATTCAAAATTATTTTACATATAATGTATTAAATTAAATTTAAAAAAATTATTAAAATTAAGGGAAATTAAATTTTATGTAATTGAAATTGATATCATTAAAAAGGTAATATTTTTAAGTCTTAAGATAATATATAAATTATTTTTGTGAGAAAGTTGATTTGTAAGACATGGATATTAGTTTCTGTAGTCCTGAAAATTAATATTCATGTCTTATCTGTCGAGGATTGATTCTACTTTTGCACTCAATTAAACTCTCAGTATGAAGGATGTAATAAAATACATTTATAAATTTTTTCCCGGTTGAATATACCTTTTGGTGACACTGCGAACCATCTCCAAAATATTCCTAATAATATTATACAACTGCTTGAATTAGCTACACGAATTGTTCAATTCAACATCTGTAAAATGTTCAATGAAGCAGTATAATAGTCGTAGATGATTGATTTACATTTGACAGCTGCCGTTTGACAATAAGAAATAGGAACGATATCCAATTAGCATTATATAAGTATATAGATATTAAATTTAGGAAATAATAAAACAATTTTTATTCATTTTCTTTAATTTATATATATTTTTTAAAATATTCATTAGGGAACAAAGTTTTTTTTTTATTTTACTCGAATTTACTTGAATTTTCTGTATATAATACATTTATTTACCTGTTTAGAATTGAAACTAACGAATGTGAGTCATTCAATTCATAAAAATATCATAGATTCAATATAGAAGGAAATGTGAGCAAGTAGATAATTATTTTCATTTCATTTAAAACTTTAAAATAAAAATTATCAAAACATTTTCTTGAAACTATAAGTACTCAGTTTGTTATTCAAGATAAAATGAAAAATTACATATTTATGGTAGCGTTTCATGTATTCATTTTAAATTGTCAATTTGAAATTCCCCATATCAGTTAATTTGAAGACGCTAAAATAGATTCCAGATACACAAAATACCTCATCTTACAGGAAGATTTTGCTATTTCTCACTACTTTTACATATTAAATTGCTGTTCATAGAAGGCAATCGAAGTTGTTTGATGTTTCTTTAATAATGTTTCGCTTATATAACTCATTGCTATAGAACTACCAAAAAAGTACAGTTATTAATAAAAAGATTGAACTGAAATTCGTAAATTCTCGACAAATGTAAAATTTTCAAACCATAATAATAATAGACCACCTCGCATTAGAAAGAATGCAGTTAAAGCTAAACAGTTGTAAAAAAGTTTGACAAGTCGCCGAAAAAATATGTTTAAACACAAGCGATGTATATTTGGTGCATATGATGCATTTCAAAGGAATGTAATTATCTTAAGTTCCATTTTTAACAGCCGCAAAATTTAATCCCTTAAGTATAGCAAAGAAATTTAAGCAAGTGGGTATTTATTTTATACAATTTAATAAAAGTAGGTATTTAATAATACAAATTTAAGCAAGTAGGTATACGATCTAAAGTTATAAAATAAAAATGTCAAAATATTCACTTCAACATATAAATACCCAGCTATTAATCAAGAATAAATTGAAAAATTCAATTTCCTATGTTTTTTATTCGTACTTTGTATTCCCGTTTACCTTCGTACTTACCATTTAACTGAAATGATGAGAGATATTTAATAGGGAATAAAAGGGAAGAATATTAAATCATGGTATTAAATATTTATAGCATGCAGAAATGAAAAAAAAAGTTAAAAACCAAAGTATAAATACGAAGATAAATATATATAAATGGCATATTTCTATGTATTCATTTTAAAATGACGTCGATATGAAAGAAAACAGTAATTCAAATTTTATTTTATAATCCGGAAAAATAAGGAAATGACAGCAATATTCTTGAAATAAAAAAGAGAACATACTGAAATAGCAAATAAATTGAGAGCAGTTTAAAGAGCTTTTCAGATTATAAAAATATGATAACTTTTAATAATAATGATTAAATTATTTCATTTTACTTATATATGTAAGATCTTTGGGCTAGACAAGGTCGACTCAGCCTTTCATCTCTTCAATGGGTCGATAAACTGATAACCAAGCACGCTTAGAACTAAACACTGGGGGTTCCGCGTCAGGTTGACCACCTTACCGGGACATACGTATACCTTGCAACCCAGGGTCCTCGGCCTTAATCCACATGGGCTGTCGTGCCACTGTGTAATTTTTTATATATAAGAGGATAACTGATTATAGAAGGTATTCGTTACTAACCTGTTTTGAACAGAACGCTATAAATATTAAAAGGAGATCAAAGAAATTTTCTATTATTCTTAAGAAATGAAAGTTACTATTTCCTTAAAAAATTTCAAGATATCCCGAATAAAAATTTTTAAACATTCATCTTGACAATGAATGTAAATAACGCTATCTAAAACGATATGTAAGTTTATTTTGTGTTTTAGTAAAGCAAGCATAATGATGATAAAGTGCTAACCTTTATTGAGAAAAAGACTGCAATATTTGGGATTGCTTGGATAAGATTTTCTTGTGAACTAATCAGAGTTAAAAACTCTTGAAGATGGCGGTGAAAAGACGTTTTCCGAAGATGAATTTCGGTAACTTTTTTGATATTTCAGTAACTAATTTAAAATTTCTTAAAACTAATATTTGGAATAAAAGTAGTCCACACGTAACAACTACTTCATATTGTTGTAGATAAGCAAATACAAAATTGTATAAATAAAAGAAAAAACATTGTTAGAAATTGAAACTAAATTATATTTGGAACAATTAGGAGAGACAAGCAACAATGTTGCATTATATTGTAGCGAATAGTGTTACATTATTCAAACTAATTTTTATCTTTGCTCTCACATGGCAGTTGATCGCAAAGTTTAATATATTTGAAACTATCTGTACACTAACACAAGACATTAAAAATAAAAAAGCTTTAAATTATAAAATATGGGTATGAGAAGTAACTCTGTGCATATCTTCATGCTATCAGATACCCTAGGAACATAATAGTTCAATTATTTTTCTGATAAATCCTATATCGCGCATTAATTTTACAGACTCAGAAATTTTCCGACGACCTGTGAACATAAAAAAAAGAACATTTTCTGATCTTTAAGACAGTCGGTAGGATTGTGAATTTTATAACACAATGCACACGATTTGAAGGAGTTTTATCTTTATTTTTTTTTTATTTGCTAAATCATCAAAAATGATAGTTCGATTTTTTTTATTCTTTTATTTTCTATTTAGGAATTGATTTGATTCAAATCCAGATTTTACTTAAGAAATCCGTCCTTTTTCTATTTCTTCTGGGTAAAACATTAATACCTGTGTAAACTTATCACTATAATAGATTTTATTATATATTTTACTAAAGGCTAAATTTCGTAATGCCTTTTGGAGAATTCTCAGGTATACATAATTTTACCAGCGGAAACAGCATGGAAGCATATTTTTAGTAGTTATGCGAAATAATTCTTATAGACTTAAAAATAGTACCAACTTATAATAAAATTGCATGATATCCCAATAAGAATTAATATTTGTGAAATTTTTTATACCAATAATAACAATTCTCTAACATAATATTCAGAGAAAAGCTCTTTGTGTCCGAATCTCGTTTCAAGGCTATCTATAACCTTGTGTTATTTTATATCAATTGATAGATAACGTTCTTTTTTCTTTACTATCAAATGGGATATTCTGCGTGAAATATTGAAATTTAATTTCTTGACCGATGCTAACATCTTGTAGACCTCTTCCAATTCGACTTGCAAAACCTACAAGTCGTGGTTTTACTCTTTCACGAATTTGAAGTAATAATATTTTGTGAAGTTTTAGTCTTGTTTCACGTCTTTTACTGAAGTATGCATTTCCCAAAGACATCAAAGAATTCTCAAAGTAAAATGTGTCTGCAATATCCATTTTTTCTATGTGTCTGAATTTATTCGCGTTCCTCATCACAATTATCGGAATCCGTATCCATGAATTCAGGAAAGGCATTAGCATCCATTTCCTCGTAATTAGTAGCAATTCTTTTAAGCACAAAATCTTATTTTCATATGCTTTTTTATTTAAATTCTCATTTAAAACCGTTATTAACATATAATGGCATTTCATAAAATTTGTTCTGATTGGGTTTCGCTTCTTGATTAAACGTTTTATAGCTTCAAAATCAACAATATGTGAATATGAGCGATTTTTAGAAATTTTATATTTTTTATTAAATGTGTTCGATATACATTGTAAGAGAGTTTCTATATAAGGAAGCTGGTGAGGCAGTTCATTTTTTTCAATCAGCTGTAAATTTTATGAAAATCAGAGCTACAAAACCCATTGCTATAAACAGCAAGATAAATAATTAAAAGCTAAATGAAATCGAAATTACTAAAAGTTCCAGTGCACCTCTTTGTGCCCTTCTTCTCTTTTACACAACGTCGGTACCGCATAATATCACTGGGTCAAGATCGATTTATTTGAATTGCGATAAAAAGACATGCCTACTTTTAAATGGTTTAGTCGAAAAAGGTAATAAAATTCTTAGTGTTAATTAGTGGTATTTTGAAATCGAACTAATTTAAAGAAATTGTTACATCTTGTAGAAGGCCTGAAAAAGATGATTCTCTCTTTAAAAATGGTCCAATTTGAAATGGGCAGAAATTGACGCAGATATACGAGTGAAATCTATACTTATATAAAGCTCAATGTGTGTGTGTGTGTGTGTTGGCGCTGTACAGGCCAGACAGTTTGACCTACAGCTACCAAATTCGGCACGTCTATACCTTGGAGGCCGAGAATGTGCACCTGGGGGATATTTTTTCGAATTTTTAAATAGAATTTTATTTATTTAAAAATTAAGCGAGATTTTGGCGTGTTTCTGCTATAACTTCCGAAAATATCACCGCACAAAAAAGAATTCTACATAAAGTTAAAGATCGAAAATTCATCTTTTAAATGATACCAATGTTTTAAACTTAAAATTACATTTCTATTTTTAATGAATTTTTAAATAAATATTTTAAATATATTTTTCAACACTTTTTTTTCGTACAAAATAAAAATAAAATTTCAGCTGCACGAGGACGTTTCGCATTCATGGGAAAAAATAGCTTTTTTCTAAGTGTCGCCATCACATTGATTAAAGCTCCAATTAAAAATAAATCTTTTCGGAAATGAAATCGTCTGTAGGAAATGAAACAAATAAGAAGCCTTATTTTTTCTAAAAAATAAATTCCAGAAAAATTATTTTATGATCTTTTACACTCTCTATATTATTAATCCAATAAATCAGTTTTATTTTAAGGCAAGTTTTGTTTAATATGAACAGGATATTCATTCAAATCAGGGCCATAGAGCGAATTTGTAAACCTTTAGATCTGCTAAATGGTCTAAATGGAAAATGATTATATTTTATGTAACTTGATTCAATAAATGCTCTCATAAATAACGAATTTTTGATTTTACATAAAGCTTCTGCTGTGGAAATCACGATTAACAAAATGTTCTTGAAGCACTAATATTTTAAATAAAAAGAGTTAATTTCCAATCAACTAAATCAATCACTTAAACTGTCCGATTTATGAAAATTTGAATATCACTATTCAATAAAAAAAGTACAATTTTAGATTTTTCATCGATCGTTTCAAAGAAAATACGCCAATAAGCGCGCAGGTTTCTCAAGATTAATTGGCCTAAGATTATGAAAATGTTGAGTTTTTCTAAATTTTTAACATTCAAAACTTCATAAATAAGTCTTAGTTGATCGTGGAAAATAGAAACATTCATTCATTTATTTAAAATTTGGTGTGTCCAGAATATTTCTCAGAATATGATACCTTACTGCATTAAATTTAGACTTCATAATTTTTGAAATATATTTATAGGCCGGAACAAAATATTATTATTGATTTCATTTCAATCCTTTTGAAAGCAAAACTAAAAACTGAATTTTTTGCTGAATCTGAGAAATTTTTGTTGAATTATTCTTTGAGATTAAAAATTATGAAAAATATATAATAAATTATGAAAAATATTTTGTAGTTCACATAAGACTTAAATATCGAGCGATTCTGTTTGCAATAATCATATTCAATAATAATAATAAATAAATAAATAACAATAAAGATGATAAATAAAATAAAACGCTTGGTTTTATTAAAAAATATCTTTATATTAATTGCAATTTCATCATTTCCACTTTAAATTAAAGTTGAAGTTTTACCGGAAATGCCAACAAATTAGTAAAATATATATAGTAAATTGAACGAAACGATCTAAACAACTGTGTAAGTTTGGTATGACTATCAAAATTTGAAGATAAAAAATGTTTTGTTTGAGAATCTATTAAGTGACTTGTTACTTAAATTATTTAATTGAAAATTGTAGCGAGTGGTAATACTGGCGAACCGGCTGGTCGCCAAAGGCAGCAAGTACTTATATAAAGCTCAATGCGTGTGTGTGTTGGCGCTATACAGGCCAGATTGTTTGACCTACAGCTACTAAATTTGGTACATGTATACCTTGGAGGTCGGGAATGTGCAACTGGGGTCTCTTTTTTTGAATATTTAATTAGAATTTTAATTATTAATTAAAGACTGACTTTCCCGCCAAAAAATCTTCTCATTTTCCCCACCGCCAAATCAGTAAGGGTTCAGTTTTTTTTTTTTTTTTCACACACTAATGAGGCTAGGCTTAAAATTTTTCGGCCGATTATTTCAAACGATTCCGTTTATTTTCTTAATGTTTGATACATTTAAAATTAAACATTGCTAATTAATTGATCTTCCGATTCATTCTGAAGCACTTTTGAATTAGAATAAAACAGAATAAAGGACATTAAAAATTTCTAATCTGCATAGCGTTACCCCAACTGACGTAGAAATATTCACGCATTTGCATTACCGTAATTGGCTATGAAGATTCACGCATGCGCATTGTAATCTGATTGTTGAAAAATATTATCAACGGATCCGGACTTGATTTTAATTATTTTTTGGTTAGTTGTATGCTTTTGAAATTAAATTGTATTTATATTAGTTCTATATTTTTTGTATATGCTTATAATTTTAAGTACATCGTTTTTTAAGCAGTTTTTTTTTAACCTGTTTTCAACCAATTATTTTAAACGATTCGTTTTATTTTCTTCGTGTTTGATGCATTTAAAATTAAACATTGTTAATTAATCGATCTGCTCATGATGAATCTGAGAAAATTTGTTGAAAAATTCTTGAGATATTACATAAATTAAGAAAGATATTCTTTAGTGCCCATAAATTTTAAACGCTCAGTGACTCTGTTTTGAATAATCATATTATAAAAAAATGTTTTGTTTCAGTAAAAAATATTATTATATAATTTGCCAATTAATCATTTCCACTTTAATTTAAAGTACAAATTCTACGGGTATTAACAGAAAATTAGAGAGATACATATTACGTTATGGCTGAAGGCCTTTATAATATTATGAGTGAATTATGTGATTATCGAAATTTGAATTTTAAAATATTTTGATGAAAAAGCTATTAAAGTAGGAATTGCATAAAATATTTAATTATTAAAATTTTATCGAACATTAAGATTGGCGAACTGGCTGGTCGCCAAAGGCGGCTAGTAATTAATATTACAAACACTCAATAAGAAATAACTTGTTTTACTTCGTGCGAAAAAAATACTGTGGCTTACTAGAAAAATGCAAAAATCGAAGGGAGCATAGATTTCAATAATATGTTTTTCAAAAGGATTTTATGTCTCTAAATATCTGCCCTATTCTTTTGCAATTCCCACAGAATTCATTAAAAAGTACAGAGGCATTTTAAATTCAAAACCCAGCAATTGAAGTGTTAGTCTATTTTAAAACAACAAGTCATCTTAACTTCATTTAAACAAGACAAAGCACAAGAAAAATACATTTATAAAATTGGCATCGTGAAATGTATTCATTTTAAAATAGCGCCGTCATTCTATAAGACTATTAAATTAACTATTTATTGCCATTAATGCTTTGCTGATTTCTTCAAGAACATGTGTAAGTTTTGATTATGTATTTGCTGCCTTTGTTTGTTGTGAAATAAAGAATGGTTATCCATTGTCGAGCTTATTGGACTGCTCTCTGATACTCAGCGACGGATTTTTCTGCAACATCATTAATTTAAACACCATTAATTATTTTTCTCTTAGTAATAAGAGCCTTTTTTTTTTAATTTTATTCTTACCCCTCTCTTACGTAGAATTGCTCAGCTGCAACTTAATTAAAAATTGTGAGTATTTATTTGTAACATCATATTGGAATTCAAAATATAAATGAAACTTTTCAATTAAAAAGAATAAAATTTATTACAATTCATCCAATATAAATTACTGGGTATGTCACAGGTAAAACAAAAGCAAAGGATTTTAATTGCACGAACACTAGCCATCATAAATATTCAACAAGATAATTTTCATATATTTCTTGCATTATAGTATTTCATTGCTTAAAGAATTACAAAATAAACTTCTAAAGCAATTGAATAAATAA
>JAPMOR010107948.1:0-12202 GCA_026543865.1 Argiope aurantia | reverse complement strand
TAATGGCGATCAGCCAAGCGGAGTCATTTTCGTATAACAACAACCCCTTAATATGTGGAGGGGGTGAGACAAATCTAAGATGTGGAGGATTTTTGAAGAGAAGATTGATTTTTTTTCTTATTTTTGAGAAAGAAACTGAAGCGATCCAATATTCTAAAGAACCTGAATTAAAATAATTTAAGAAATGGGAGAGACATATCTGATTAATCCATACAGCTAAAAGTTGCATATAGAAAATTAACAATTACTAATTCATGAAATGTGTTTGTTTTTTATATTTTATTTTTGGAAAATAACGTATATGCGCACTCAAATCATCGACAAAAATCGCGCCTTAAATAAAAATTACAGCATGTTAAACCTGTAAATTAGTGTAAATAATATTTCGAAGGATTTTGAACAATATTGTATATCTCTTTCAATTCATACTAAATATGATATCAAAAATGGTGAACTTCATTTTTTAAAATTTAGTTTTACCTACCAACTTTCCACAAGGACTACCAAAACAATTTTTATCTTGTAACTATTAATTATATCGAATGGATTTAGAGGATGCGTGAACTTGAAACTCCTCATGAAACAATAAAATTCTTTTTATTTATAAACAATAAAATGATTGGAAATTTTTTTACAATTAATTTGTTGAAAACCCACATGTCTTCTTCAAATGCTTTCCATATTCTCAAATGAGAGTGTGTGATTTCTTCACTTTTCTATATAAAATAGAAGCTATTCGAATCATGTTTTTAAGAAACGTTCTTCAATAAATGGGTCTGTAAAAATATGTGTTGTTATTTATATGTGACTTTACAATGATATCGACATTTTCTTATAGTTTAATTGAAACTCAATACCTATATTCTTTAAGATAAAAAGTTAAATATTATAATTAAAATGAAAAATAAACATTAAGTAATTCAATAACATATTTGAACATAAAAATGTATGATAAATTATATTAAAAAATCGAAATAATTTTGTAATAGAAACATTGAAAACAATTGAAAAAAATATCGGTTATTGAAATAGAGTTGCAATTATAATTTTATCATAAAACTGGTGTTATAAGTTAAATGATTTTTAATATATTTATAAAAATTCGATATGTAAATGAAAAATTTACTTCCTTCATCATGCCTCACAAAATCAAAATTAGATGGAAACAAAATATAACCATAAGTAAAGGATTAATAATATGCCATATTATTACAAAATTTATGTTAATCATATTGAGAACTGATAAACTGTCTATTCATTCAATTTCAAAAATATCTGAAATAAAACTTTAATCTTTTTAAATAAATACGATTTAAATTAAAGTAACGAATTCAATAAATACGCAATTCATGCATTTTTTTTCACGAGAATGTAGTGTGAGCAAAAATTGCAAAAACCTGTACATAAAATAAATTAATTTCCGTACATTAACACTCTCTGAACCTAATTATACCAGAGAGGATAATGAAAGTTTTCACCTTCTCAACTTAACGCAAATGCTTTTAGTAATAGTTTGTTCGATAAAGTGTTTAAAATATCATTATTCTCATCTTCGGAACAAGTTATGAATCTTATAGCAAAACAGTACCTATTTTAGGTAATATTACTGCTACCTACAAAAGTATCAAACACGTAATATTCTTCCTTTTCAACAAAATATAAGGACGGATAATTCTAATAGTACCCTCACCCTCTTTTGGTGGGGTTTCCAGACGTCCTGACGTAGTGCTCCAGAGAATGTATCGAGCCTTCTGGGGCTTAGATAAAAATTGTCTTTGTCAGTTATGCGTCTGGGTGGAATTTATATGTCCGAATTCATATTTTTTGAAACGCATGAAAATGTCTGGACTCTCATGGAATTCACGGAGGGATTTTATTTTTCACAAAAAAATAACCCAATTTCAGGCAACTTCTTGTATTAAACGTTTATTATCAGTACATATAATAATGATAACATTGTCAGTTGCTATTCATTTGGATAGACATTTTTAGAATTCACATAATTATTACATTATTTTAATGTATATAACATCTCGAATAGCTTTGGCCCTTTGGCAGAGTCTTGAATTCGTTTCTCCTAACTCATGGGTTTATAAGTTGATTCCGAGAAAATACTGACAATTTAATACGAAAAAAAATTATACTAGTAAAAAGAAAGGCTCTCTAGGGGAAAAAAAGATGAATGCAAAAAAGATGTTTAATGTAGTGTAAATTTCTGATTTTGATTTATATAAAATTTCTTTGCCATGCCCCTCAAACCTTACCAATGATCTCATTGGTCACTTAGTGTGAGGCTCTACTCTGAATACGAACCTGAAGTATGTGAAAGAAGTTTAACCTTCATTTTTCTTCCGTAGCTCGAATATTCGATTATTGTTTACAGGCTAAAGGATAGTCCTCGATATGTGACCACAACACAAAATAACACGTCTCATCCCCAAATAGTTATCCTATGGCTTCAAAACAAGGTATTGATATGATTGTACTCAAATATCAGAATTTCAATCAAGAGTTTTGAAAATAATGACAAAATACTCAAATTTGTTATTGATATTGGAAACTGTTTTCCTTAAATAAAAGAACTCTTTTAATAATCGCCACTTTATTATAACAATTTCTGGTCGTAGAATTTCAATTAGCCAACATAGATTATTATGCAATCGAGTAACTGCCCAATAATTACTTTGAAGAACTTGAACGTGGAAGAACTCGATTTGTACTTTCTATTACCTGAAGCAAACAGCGTTTGAAACTATTCCTTACTATGTTATTCTCTTTGGTCTTACTAATAGAAAATTGTTTAATAAATGATGGCAAATTTCACCCATTTGGCCACATTGATTAGAAAGGATAAAAACTTTATCCCATGTTTTGTGGATCTCTTTAACCAAAATGAGACTTTCATTCCCGAGGCTTCTTTCAAACTCACAATACGTTTTAGCATACGAAATATACCTAAAGAAAACCTAGAAAAACGTCAAAAATTGGTCCGCCAGATTTTCATGAGTACCTACGAGTTATTTCTCCCTGAATCCGAAAACACTTTTTTGAATTTATGTTTTTCTTTCTATCTGTAAACACAAAGACTGAAAAGCGCTTAAAATTAGACAGATGACATTTGAAACACATTTGTCTTTTCACCGCATTTCTGTCAAATTTCAACGAAATCCTGCGACAGGAAATCTGTCTTTCTGGTAGTCCGAATACATAAAGGTGATGACTACAAAATTTTCTTTTTTGTTTTCGAACAATTTTTACGAGAAATTGTAACTTTGCTCTTATTCCCATTAACCAGATATATTTTCTTCACGTCTATTTATATTTTTTTTTAGTTTAGACAAATTTTAGTTACTTATAACACACGAGAAAACACAACCCTGTTAAAAAGGTCCTACAGTATTTGAAATAATAACAAATTATTTTCAACATTATTATTTATTGGAAAAAAAGAAGTGCTTTATTTGTTTGTGAAACGTCTCAAATAGTTATCTACTCTTAAAAAACATTGCCTAATTATAAGATAAACAATTACAACGGATTATAAACTGTTAAAAATAGATATATATATTCTTGAAAATTACCAGTGTTTACTTTTTAAAATATCAAATGAATCGAGTAAGTAGTTCACAAGAACTCTAAATCAACTAAATAAAATGTAAAGATATGAAACTTATCTTATTTTCTCATCTTTCTTTTTCGACGGTGGTATATTAAATCACAGATGCGTCTTTAGAAAGCAGTCGTTCAATATCATTTTAACGGAATTCAAATTTTCCTTTTAAGATATTAAATCTTTACTTTTATGTAGCAATGTGTGTATTTTGTTTCAACTCTTTTCTGAAAAAAAAAACTAAAAAGAGAATTCTAAGAAATATATATTATATATATATACATACATACATGGATACTAGTTTTTTTTCTATTAAGAGATGCGATTACGAAAAAGGAATCTGGGATTACTATTTTTTTCATCGAAATTCAATGTCATTGCAGGTTTTGTCATCTCAAATTATTTTAAGTCTAGCGCATTTGATGCTACTTAGAAACATCTGAAAATGTTCAGAAAAAAAAGTAATTTTTAATTTTTTTCTAATTTTTATTTAATTTATTCAGTTGTTTAATCATAAGATCAATAGATGCTAATAGGTATTTTTCTGAAGAAAGATCAAAGACACGCGTGTTACAGATATTTTGTGTTTCTGTGAGAAAAATTTGAAAAGAAATTGCTTACTTTTTTTGCTAATTTCTTTTTAACGTTAGCTATACGGAAGAAAAATGACAGTTTGTGTATCTTCAGTATGCCTAAATGTATTTGAAATATCCGGTCTTCTTTGGCTTCCGATAACTTTGAAGGAAGTCATAAAAATTATTTGAAATTAATATTAACAAGAATTTAGGATTATTCTTATAATGTCGGAACAATAAATTTTCTTTATCAAGCTGATAGGTATTATGTATATACTGTATCTTTAAGTATAAAAAGTAAACCTTAAAAAAAACAGTTGGATGTGCCAGGTAATATCTAGCTGCACAATTTTTAAAAGAAAACATTTTCAATGCAAACTAAAATTAATTCATTTTTTAGTTAAAAGAAGAATATCTTGAAAGAAAGATGTTTATACAATTTTGATTATAAAATTATAGCATGATGTCTTCTCTATAAAGCAAGCTAATTCGTTTTTTTAATTAAAAAATCTCAGATGTTTTTTAAAGAATGAGAACACGCGCGGAAACTGAAAATAACATTAACTTCTTCAATCGCACAGAACAATTTCACAAATAAAGAAAGAAAAAGAAAGCATTTCACAAAATTAATTGAAATGTTATCAAATAATATTAGTTTCCATAATTGATTTCTATTTTCTGAGCAACATTTTAGTGAGAATAGAAAATGCATCATTAAAACAGCATTGTTTTAAACCTGTTCTTAAATATTTTCTTTTTATTAATACGCTGGTGAGCAAAACTTAAACAACAATGTAAATTTTAAGCAGATAACCATGAAATTGCAGAAAAGGGGTTATTGCGATCAGTTCAATGAACACACAATTCAGTAGACAGGTCATGCGCATGCAAATGTTAGGAACAAAACATCATAGGCGGCGTGAGTGTACGAAAAACGCTTACAGTCGGGGAGCAAAACTCAAGACTACAAGAAAAGGAAGGACGGAGGCGTAATTAAAGACATTCGCTGCAAGGGCAAGTGAGTTCTTTCGTGAAATACGGCTAGAAGAAATCACCTGGACGACTTCACGCCTCAAAGAATGATCGGAAAGCTGGAGGAGGGGCACAGTTTGACCAGTGCAGCTGAAGAGATGGGAATCAACAAAAGTATAGTTTTGCGCGCTTGGAAAGCTTTTCAAACCATAGGTATAGTAGTTAGAAAGATTAGTGCTGGTTGCTCTAGGAAAACAACGGCAGTGGATGACCGATATTTCGCTGTGCAGACGAAGAGGAACCGATACCAGTCAGCAAGTGGCATTGCTCAGCAACTGTGTATTCCAACAGGGCGACAAGTGTCGTGGTTTACTGTGGCCAGACGCCTTCAAAATGGCTGCCTATTCGACCACCGTCCTGAACGCTGCATCCTTTTGATTTTGACCATCGGTGGTGCCGTTTAGAATGGTGTAAGGAGTAAAAAAACTGGATCATCAATGGAGTCGTCTCTTCTTTACAAATGAGATTCATTGCAGTGCCACAAGTGATTATCAACGCCAGTTGATTTTATAAAAGTTTCACAACGCCAGTTCATTTATACGGTTTCATCCCAGTAATATCATGGAAAGAGGCTTTAGGATGGTCCTGGTGTTGTCATCGGAGATACATTATGCTGAACGGGAGGACTGAGCTCCACGTTTTCGATAGACGTTCTGTAACTGGAGATCGCTAATGTACGGAGAGGATTCTTCCCCATGGGCGCCTGTTCCGAGGTGCTAAAGGGCCAGACTTCGTTTTTATAAATGACAATGCAAGGCCACACCGGACTGCTGATATTCAGCAGCTACTGGAAAATGAAGATATCACTCGAATGGATTGGCCAGCATTCTCCCCTGATTTAAATCCCAAAGAACATGTATGTGATGCTTTGGGAAGACGCTTTGTGGCACGATTACCTCCTCCGGTGAACACCCAAAAACTGAGATAGATGCTGATTGAGCAATGGTCACTCTTACCTCAAGAACTGTTGGACTATATGGTGCTGATTATGGAAAGACAGTGCGAAACAATCATTGTAGTAAAGGGAGGGCATATTCTATACTAAGGAACATCTGATTATTGCTCTTCCTCTTAGACAAACAATCATGTGTAGTGGTACTATGAATTCAATAAAGCCTTTTTTGGTTTGGTTCCATACTATATGCATTGTATTACCTTTTGTACAACTATGCTTTCGCCATCTTTTAAGTACAAAATTCTGTTTCTCATTTCTGAATTCCATGTCTCTCAGATAATTTTCAGTGGAGTTATGGCAAAAAAAGCACCTATTGTTTAAGTTTCATACATCAGTGTAGTTATCAGCAGATGTTTTCAAACATTCCACTGTATAACACTCTTTAGATTGATTCTTCTTTTTCCGACTAAAGAAAAAGTTAAAGCAGTCAATTTACAAAATTGTTGAAAATCTTCAAAATTACATATCCGTAAAATTTAAAAAAAAAAAAAACTCTAATAACAGAATTCTCCTCCGAATGAAAAAGTACAAATAAGAATATTCATACTTATTTTTCTTGTAATAGAAAACAAAAATATAATAATTTTTTTCCACTAATCTTTCTATCTCATAATCAGATTTGTGCGTTCGTGCAATTCCCGGTTTTAAATACAGAACTTTAAGTAAAAATATTAACAAAATAAAATGCATAAAATGTTTTAATAAATCGCAATGAAAGCTAGTAGTAATATTTTTCACCCTTCCACGAGAAACAAAAATACCTGAAAGATTTCTCCAAGAGTTGAAAAGGAAATGGACATGTGAAAGATTTTTTTTTCTTGCTCCTGTCGTGAAATATAATTGATTTGCGCGAGACATAAATTCAATATCGAAACCCTCTCGTTGGTTTCAAGTTATTGCACCCGATCCTGTTTTTCATTTTAGTCAATAATTCTAGGTCATATGTCATAAATAGCTCTATTGCTTCCAGAAATGGTGAAAATTTATGTAAGGTAAGAGATGTTATTCACTTCAGCAATTTCATATGAGCAGTTGAAGGATTTGAAGTTTATATGAAAGATTTGATTACTTATTTTTGAAAGCATTGGTATTTTAATAAGAATCAATTAACAGAGATGGATAAAATTAGACATCCTAACAATGGAAGATAAACCTTAAATATATTTTTTAATTTAGTAAAATAAATTAATTTTGTCGAATTTTTGTTATATTAACATCGTAAAAATCTTAAAGATTTCTTACCTGGAAAGAATTAACTACTTGTTTTCGGATTCCAAAACCCATAACCCTATCACGCATGCGTCAGGATGCTTTTATTTAATCAAAATAGAGATGAGGGGGATATGAAATGATAAGATGTTTATATTTAATAATAAGATGAAATCTGATTATAAGCGGACTTTGGAGGTGTAAAATCTGCGGATAGCTAGTAACATTGTTCTGAAAAAAAGGTATTAATGCCCAATAAAATATTAAAGAACAATTATTATTTACTTGAAGTTGCCTAAATATTAAATTATGATGAATAAATGAACAAGTTCTGTTCTTAAAATATGTTTCACTTTTTTACAAAATAATAAATTACTTCTTTGTTTTATTTGTTACTAGCCGCCTTTGGCGACCAGCCGGTTCGCTAGTATTACCACTGACTGCAATTTTCAATTAAATATTTTAAGTAATTATTATTAAGTATTAAGTAAGTATTATTAAGTATTAATTAAGTATTATTAAGTATTAATATTAAGTATTTTAAGTTATTTATTTATTTATTACCAGCCGGTTCGCCTATATTACCGCTCGCTACAATTTTCAATTAAATATTTTAAGTAACTGGTCTCTTAATAGATTCTCAAACAAAACAATTTTAATCTTCAAATTTTGATAGTCATACCAAACTTATACTGTTGTTTAGATCGTGTCGTTCAATTTACTCTATATATTTTGCTAATTTGTTGTCATTTCCGGTAAAACGTCAACTTTAATTTAAAGTGAAAATGATGAAATTGCAATTAATATAAAGATATTTTTTAATAAAACCAAGCGTTTTATTTTATTTATCATCTTTATTGCTATTTATTTATTACTATTATTATTGAATATGAGTATTGCAAACAGAATATCTCGGTATTTAAGTCTTATGTGAACTACAAAATATTTTTGATAATTTATGTAATACCTCAAAGAATAATTCAACAAAACTTTCTCAGATTTAGCATAAAATTCAGTTTTTAGTTTTGCTTTCAAAAGGATTGAAATGAAATCAATAAAAATAGTTTGTTCTAGCCTATAAATATATTTCAAAAATTATGAAATCTAAATTTAATGCAGTAAGGTATCATATTCTGAGAAATATTCTGGACACACCAAATTTTAAATAAATGAATGAATGTTTCTATTTTCCACGATCAACTAAGACTTATTTATGAAGTTTCAAATGTTAAAAATCTAGAAAAACTCAACATTTTCATAATCTTAGGCCAATTATTCTTAGAAACCTGCGCGCTGATTGGCGTATTTTTTTTGAAAAGATCGATGGAAAATCTAAAATTATCCTTTTTTTTATTGAATAGTGATATTCAAATTTTCATAAATCAGTCAGTTTAAGTGATTGATTTAGTTGAATGGAAATTAACTCTTTATTTAAAATATTAGTGTTTCAAGAGCATTTTGTTATTCGTGATATCGACAGTAGAAGCTTTATGTAAAATCAAAAATTCGTTATTTATTAGAGCATTTATTGAATTAAGTTACATAAAATATAATCATTTTTCTATTTAAACCATTTTAGTAAATCTGTTGTGTTCGTGCGTCAACAAAAATAGAATGCAGACAAACTTATTATGAAACTAAATCTTATTACATTATAGATAATATTATCAAATTTACATCAACTTATTTTCATTCAAAATTCTAGCATCGTTTTTAAACAACAAATTAAAAGTTCCAAAAATATCACTGTTGCCAATCTGAATTTCACAACTATTTACAAAATAAAATTTATAATTATTAAAATAATCGTTTGCTACTTTTAAATAAAATATTTACGATTTATGTCGCAACAGATCTTTGTCTTACTAAAGGTTTACAAATTACCTGTGTAGCCCTGATTTGAATGGATATCCTGTTCATATTAAACAAAACTTGCCTTAAAATAAAACTTATTTATTGGATTAATAATATAGAGAGTGTAAAAGATCATGAATTTATTTTTTAGAAAAAATAATATTTCATATTTGTTTCATTTCTTACAGACACGTGACGAAAATTATATTTTTGCAGATTTCATTTCCAATAAGATTTAATTTATTTTCAGTTAGAGCTTTAATCAATGTGATGGCAACACTTTGAAAAAAGCTATTTTTGTTCTCCTGAATGCGAAACGTGCTTAATCCTCATTTTTATTTTTGACGAAAAAAATTATTGAAAAACATAGTTAAAATATTTATTTAAAAATTCGTTAAAAATAGAAATTTAATGTTAAGATTAAAACATTAGTATCATTTAAAAGATAAATTTTTGATCTTTAACTTCATGTAAAAATCTTTTTTGTGCGGTAATATTTTCGGAAGTTATAGTAGAAACACGTCAAAATTTTGCTTAATTTTTAAATAAATAAAATTCTAATTAAAAATTCGAAAAAATAACCCCCAGGTGCACATTCCCGGCCTCCAAGGTATACACGTGCCAAATTTGGTAGCTGTAGTGTGAATGGTCTGGCCTGTAGAGCGCCAACACACACACACACACACACACATTGAGCTTTATTATAAGTATAGATGAAAATTTTGGATAACATTTTGAAATTAACAATGGTAAATAAACTCACTAACAATTATGATATTACATAAAATATTTTTGTGTTCCACCTGAGAGGTTTTTTTTTTTTTTTTTGCTGCTTGAATTAATCTTATAAACAATTAATATGCAATTTTGAATTAAATAAAATAGTATTGTCAATAATAACACGATATTGAGAAAAGAATAAGACAAAAACTGAACGGAAATGTATCGAATAGAGCGGAAATCAAAATCAAAGAATGACAAAATCCGGAAATGGCTCATTCTTGCGCATCTCATCCCTTAGCGAAATATAATCTTCTAAAAATGATAGTACCTGGATACTAAAAAAACAATAGAAACAGTACCTTCTGGTATAAACGAACAATATGACCATGGTATTAATGGAAAATATGTGAACAAAGATACAAAAAAATACATAGCAACTTCTATATACGCTTCTATAGACGCTGTTATAATTTATCTATCTCATAAAAATGAAGCTTTCTATGAAAGCTTGAGAATCTACTAATATGATGACTAAAACTTTTAACTCGCTTTAGAAAAAAAAAATGCATAAAATTTTTTTTGTCAATTATTTAACAGAAGTAGCTTAAGCAAGAATTTATAGAAGCAGCTTAATTAAGAATTGTAGGTTGAACAGAAGCAGCTTAATTAAGAATTGTAGGTTGAACAGAAGCCGCTTAATTAAGAATTGCAGCTTGTTTGATTTTGGTATAAGAACTCATAAACCATATTTGACTAATTTTCCTCACATTAAAAACCGGACATATTTGCACAGTTACTGCATTGAAATATTGCCTTACATCCAGGAGACTGCCAAACTTTATATGGACTTCTCTGAAATCTTTCAATTTATCAGTAATACATATTTACAAGTGGTAAATCTTCACCTGAATATTCTATTATATTTTACAGATTTTATTGACAGATTCGAATTCGCATTCTATCGGTCAAAAATTGTAACAATTTCAATCACTTTTATTTCCATTATTAAACTTTCAATACAATCAGCGAGGTCGAAACTTTTTCAATCTTTTTTAAGTGTAATTAAACTTTACACAAGAAGTATAAAAGAAATGTTCATTAATACATAATATTCAGATACTGATTGTTTGCCCGGCTGAAGTAGTAAAATTTCCCATTAATAATTATTGACCGATTGATCTCTAGTGTGATTCGTAAATACAATATTATTTTCGGAATTCCTTGATGGAAGTATGGTGGAAAAAATTCAACACGTTGGATAATAGAAAACACTTTTTTTTCCTTAAGAAAATGCAAAACACAGATAGCATAAGAACAATCGTGGGGGCAGTAACACAAACGGCAGATTTGTAAAGACTCGACGTATGGAGTCATTAAAAACAATTTATTAGTAAGTCAAATAATTTATAATTTTCTTATATCAAACAGAGTTTTTTTTTCACTGTCATTGGAGGAATGCAATTGTAGGATAGCATTTTCTTTTATGCTTACTTAAAGTAATCTTATATATTCTGGATCCTAAGTTGGAAAAAAGTATTTTGAAAACAGCATTTTTTTTTAAATCTGTCCTCAAATATTTTCTTTTTGTTAATATTTTCCAAGAGATATTCCTAGGGCATTCCATAGCAAATATTTATAAGTTAACTTCTCTAACTAGGACTAAAGAGAATAGCAATAGAGCAAATATACAAAAATGCCAAAATTCATGAGAAAGAATCGGTTTAAAATTTGGAACTTTAAGATCAAAGCGATTTTAGAACGAAGTAAATAGCAAATTGTAAGAGTGCTTTCATTCGTTTTTCTTTCAAAAGGAAAAACAGAATTTTTCTTCCCACACTATCTCATAATCAAATATGTGCTTTCAAATAAGAATTTTTTAAGTAAATTATGTCTTAAAATATTACAGATACAAAAATGTGAAAACAGTTTGTTAGCAATGAATCTAGCTACAATATTTTTCACCTTCAACAGAAAAAAAATCCTGAAATTTTTTATGACAGGGTTGAAAAGGGAATGATTAAATGTAAGAATGTCTTTGTCTTTATTCCTCTCTGTTGACGTAATTGACTTGCACTAAGTATAAACTGAATATCGAAGCACTCTCGTGAATTTAAAGATATGGCCGTAGACCTCTTCTTCATTTTTGCCAACTAATATAGAATCAAACTTTAAAAGATATTATTGCTTTCAGAAATAGAAAGTACTTAAGACCAGCGAGAAATTTTTATTCACTTCAGTAATTTT
>JAPMOR010107946.1:52745-67308 GCA_026543865.1 Argiope aurantia | reverse complement strand
ACTATTATTGTTTACTTTTATACTATTATTGCATAAATGTATTATACATAATATTGTGGGTGGTCTTCAGAATATCTTAAGTACTATGATTAACTTTCGCGGTTTATATCATTTTATCAGTGCTTAATGTCTGCTCGTGTATTCAATAATTATATTGTTGTTGTTACTCATTCCAGATGGTCTGACTTTGCTAGTCCATGTATCTAAAACTGAAAAAGAATGATTCGTGGTACAGGGAAAAAAGTTTCTTAAATGGTTTGAAAAACTGATTCACCAGAGGAAAATAAAGGCTGGCTTGCTCCAAATGCCTTCTCGTTTTAGCTAGGAAAGGATCGCTGTGGACTGATGATAAGTGATCCGTTTCGGTACTGGAGGGTTCCGGTTCCGACACCCGAATCTGCTGTGTAAGCGGATATGAAATACGTTCATTTTATCTGGGCTGAATGTCCTCCCGCTGGTGTGGTGCGAATGTTAGGAGAAAGGGTGCCATGTCGTCCTCGTCATCTGACCCTCTTCAAAATTACGAGGTTTCACCCTAAATGATCCTAGTGTTCCTTAAAAATAGGGCATCAATATAATTAAACTGGAACTAAGGAATACCCTTTATGTCTTAAACGACTCTTCCACAAGTAAACACTTCTGACGTACTTCGACCATTTCGCTTGGAACGCTCCCCGCCACATTGAGATTACAGAACAGGAATTTGGGAGTACATTGCTAAGTAAAAATATTAATCTTAGAGAAGACTGTATTCAAATTTAAAGGAGAAAAAGGAACACGAAGTACGAATGAAAAACCCATTAAGTGTCCTAACATTTAGTTTTCGCTCTCGTAAAATTTGTAATTTCATAATAAATATATTTTCTATTTCCATTCTTCAGTTCCTCATTTTAAAGCTCCATTTTAAATGACGTATTTATGTAGAATTAAGAGTTCTTGGAAATACATTTCATTACCTTCCCTCTCCCCTTCCTTTCCATCTTATCTGGGCTCGCTTCAAGATCTGAATCATCTGTGAGAAAAACATTGAAAATATTCAAAAAAAATTATATTGTACAACATAATTAGCGTGAATTCCTAGTTTCCAACTGTTCGAAACCAGCAGGTAGAAAGATACGAGTACCATGCTGCGTAGTTTCCGCACAATTTATTTCAAGACGAATACGCTATTTTCCTTGTTTCTAACAAAATAAGACCACAACAAATTTTTTTTTCTGTACTTTAAGCATTTTAGATTTTTATGGCAACAGCATCGATGTTGTTGGTTATTCTAAATCCAGTTTTCTAAGGAAAAACAACGCTTTTGTCCAAGACTCGCATCAATTTTACTTTCTCATATACAGAATATAGAGATTGTCAAAAAATCAGTGTAAATATATTGTAATATCATATTGTAATCCAATTGTCAAAAAATTACTGTAATAATATTGTAATAAATATTGCAATTGTCAAATCAAGCTCGAAATTTTGAAGAATCTTGAAGCTTAAACCCGGATTCGGAAAACACAATTTTGGAAAAGGAGTGTCTGTCTATGACAGATAACTCAAAAAGGCTTTGAGCTAAACAGATGAAATTTGGTAAACAATCTTTGCATCCAGTTTATAGATATCTATCAAATTTTGAGCTCATTCCTTTTAGAGAATGTCCGTCTGTCCTCCTATGCGAACATAAGTTAACAGGAAAACTACAAAACGAAGAGAGCTAACAGGATAAAATTCAATAACCGGATTTAACATCTAAATCGTAGGCACTTATCACATTTTGAGCCAAATCCAACAAGAGCTTGACCGTCTGTCGTTCCGTTCTTTCAGAAACATGTAAATGTGAACGTAAATTTATTATATTTGGTATATGATTTTGTTACTACAAGTGTAGTTCTTTGTCAGATTTTCGTTTCAGTAGGTTGAGAAAAGCAACAAAATTACAAATTCGATTTTCGGATACTGTTAACTGCGTACCGGCGTTTCACTGCCAAAATTCTTGCCAAGACTCACACGATAGTTTCGGTGGAAATGATAAATTCATGACAAAGGTTAATTTTTAATAACTTATATACACCAATACCACATAAGGCGTTCTGTGGCTTATTCAAGGTTCAAAATTTTTTTCCTTAGCGTGTGAAATAACACCTTTATTAGAGATTATGAAAGAAAGATTTGAAAAGACCACTCCCGATGGTTTGATAAATATACTAACCCTGGGTTTAGTTTAGTTTGTATTCAATTCCCGTTTTAAATCAACACTAGGGCTATTTTAGGACGAACCTTTTAATTTAATGCGCACCAGACCCGTTTACACAACGGTTCTTTGGTGGAATCGGGTCTCGCATCTGTAGCCCTCCCCCGGCTCCGAAGCCGAGACCTCACCACCAGGCCAGCGCGGTCCTCACTGATACTCGGTAATACGGGTCGAAATTCTGAGTCCTGATTCCTTCACAAAACCGCTTATTATGTAGACCAGATGCACATGAAATGACTTAAGCGCCGATCTTTCATTGTTGTGGTGCAGAATTTCAGAAAGTTGACTGTCATTTTACGTATCAACTCCGTCACTTGTCTTTTCCATAAATTTGGTGAACCAGAATATTAGGAACTTTTATTCGGTGAAAAAATTAAAACAAACTTTTTACTGTATTCTCAAGTCTATTCATATAGTTAAAAGAACATTCCAACCTCTAATCCAAATTTTAGGCTTTATTCGTCTATCTCAATTGTATTCTTTTAAATATACTTTTAATTATAGTGCATGGCATAGTACCAGCATTCAAAAGAATATCTATTTCCAATGAGCGAAAGAGGTCTTCCCAAAACTTTTTAGTATATTTTCTAATAAAGGTATTATCCCAAAAATGGCCTTGTATGGCATTTGGCGAAATATAATTACGAAATATTAAACTTTGGCGTGAATTTTACATTTTTACTGAATCTATGTTTAGGGAGTGTTTTGGTGAATAATTCCTGGCATGTGGTTAATAATTGAATTTGTGTTTTAGACTCATTTTTCTAAACCAACTGAAATTGACATAAAACTACACTTGTAGTCACAAAATCACATACCGAATTTGATATATTTGAGTTCGCGTTTGCCTGTTTCTGAAAGTACAGATCGACAGACGGTCAAGCCCTTTTTTGAAATTGGTTCAAAATTTGATAAGTTTAAGAAGTCGAGTTCTGTTTAATATTTGCATAGTTTACGAAACAAATAAAAATGTGAAGCTACAATATCTTGAAATTTCCAAAATAGATTAACCGGATATTTATGATTTCAATAACGCTATGATGTCGAATATTATGGAACTGCCCCTATTAGGAAAATTCATATAGGACTAAGGACCCTATTAGGAAAATAAATAGGACTTAAGTAAAACATTTAAAATGGCATAGCCTTAATGTCAAACAATTTGGTAAAATCGTGAACATGAAATATCTAAACGATTTGTATGAGATCAAATATAATCAACATTCCCAGCCAATCAGCTGGTAAGAAATAAAAAAGAGTGAAACTAGAAAACCAGGAAACACCAGGGAAGATAAATTATTCCAAGAGCAACGTTTTTAATTTTATTTAAGTTTTCAATAGGCTTTTAAAATTATACGGCTTTCGTGTCTCTCGTAATTTGATGCTAAAAAATATTTGAAAGAATGATGAATATTAAATAATGCATAAAAGTTAAAACTACCCATTTTCGCGACGAAACGATTGATTGTCAAAGGGTTTAGTTTTAAGGTGTATGTACACACTTAAAGCTTCGAAAATCATTCAAAATATGGAATATTTTTTATTGCATAATAATGTTCTCTGATCCTTTAGCTTTCAAAAGATACCAAGATGTTGTCAATATTCGAAATATTTCTCGAGTTATAATTATTTTTCTTGAGATGCTTTCATTAAAAACTCTAGTTATGGTGTTTTTAAAACTCATTTTATGAAGAATGATATTTTTCCACTATGTTGCTTCATCCAAACAATCACAACTCAACAAAAAATTAACCACATACAGTTATTTATATATCAAAATAATCTGTATGAAATAGCGGATCTTTTGTGCCTCAATCAAAGTTATATTTATGGAAATAAATTTTTAATATCTGTTTAAAAGTTAAAATTTCAGAAAAAATCTCGCTTTTTCTATTCATCGTTGATGAAAAAATTGTTTAAAAAACACTATACATTTTTATAACTTGATTGAGGCAGACAACATGAAGACTAATATTAGGCATCATTTTCAACTAGAATTGTGTATCTGTACAAATTAGAATTTAAGATATCATGCTTCAAAAAATAGGCTAATTATCTCATTAAATATTATTTAATTAATAATTAGTGTAATATGTTTTTTTCTCACTGAAATGAGTTAGAACGTATACTTATGACCTACTGTGAAAAAACTGGATTTTTAAAGTTAAATTTTTTTAAAAAATCTTAAAGTGTGTACGTACACCTTTAATATATAGATGATTCATCTCAGGGAGAAAGGTTTAAGATTAGTTGAAAGGTTCATTACTTCAGTTTCAACTTGATGTTCTAATTTTAGGTGAAATGATAGGAAATGCATAGCGCAATGATGTAAGATTTCTAAAATATTGTTACAAACCTGCAATTCGGCTTCCCAGCATAGTTTGTTCCATCAATAGAAAGAAAGTTTTACAGTCATCTGAATGGGACTAGCGCGTCGGAGGTCCCAGAGCTTGGCGACAAACTTGGCGACCATTTGGCGATTTGGCGCCGAATTTGGCGACTTTGGCGCCAAAATAGATAATACCCGAAACTTCGAGAATTTTCCCGATCCGTCCAGTAGGAATCGAGATACGCCTCGAACGTTCCCGATTGGTTGAGAGGCTTCTAGCCCCGCCTTCTGAGACCTATAAAAGGAAGCGACCGCCGCTGCCAAGAGAGACGAGACGAAGGAGTAGCCCGAAGACGGAGCGGAAAAGCCAGTAGCCGAGTTCGAGAGCAGCGAAGGTAGAGGTCAGTAATCCGAGTCAGAGTCGGGGAAGTAGAAGACAGAGTAGTCGGAAGCGAAGGAGTCAAGCTCGTGCTGAACTGAGCTATGCGCTACTGTCTGCAGTAGATTCTGGTTGTGTGTGCTGTTGTATGCTACACGTCTCAGGTGAAGATAGTCGTCTTCTGTGCTGTATATAGTTGTCGTTTTGTGCTGTCCTATGTGTCTTCGTGTAAATAAACGTCATTGTTTTATTTTCTACTACCGTCTGCTGATTGAGCGTTCTACACACCATATCACTCCCACTATCCAAACGAACCCCGGCGGAAATTTCGTAACAATATCATATCCAATACCATACCATACCATACCAAGATTTGAAGATAAAGAAATGGATAAGGATGTCTTTAAGAAAAAATTACGTTAAATTTCAATTGCAATATTTAATAACCAATAATCCCGGCGAATCAGCTAACCGCCAATAACTTACAAATAATCTCTGATGGTTATGGAAAATCGGACGGCTATGCGCGACTCCAATTTGAACGAAGTGATAGACAAAATTTGCTGAAATTTAAGCAAGGAAATAAAATTATACGAATCTTAATGTTCTCTTATATTGCTGTTTTTTATTTGTTATTCACTTTATGTCTTGAGAGTCACGATCCCTATTTTCCCCCCGGAATTCTAACTGCGATAATCGACATTACGTTTCAAGTTAACAAATGCTATTCTAGATTAAAAGACTTGTTCCTCTAAAATAAATAAAATAAACCAGAATAAATCTAATAAATAAATTATACAAACATGCTTATCGTTTTTTTAGAACAACATACAGTTTGACTGAAAATAAATATTTTCCTAGTCATAAAATAAATATTAAAAGGTTATTCGCATACTCGGTAATAAAGGTGAATTTGTCTGTCTTTTAGACGCATGTTTTCCTCAGCCGATTGATTGAAAACAAAATTTTACAAACCAAAAACAACTACAATTGCAATCACAAACTCACATACTCGTAACTCACAAATTTAATATATATAAATTATTGCATTTTTGCGTTATCGCGTTTACATAAATGTGTTAACTTATGTTGAGTTGCAGGCTTCTTCTGAATAGATTCTCAGGGCCTCAGTGGCCTGGTGGTAAAATCTCAGCTCATTAGCCGTAGGGTTTCAGATTCGAGACCTGGTTCCATCGAAGAACCATCGTGTAAGGGAGTCTGTTGCATGTTAAATCTGTCGGGGCCAAACGTCCTCCCGCTGGTGTGGTGTGGAGAGGGGGGTGCCAGCTCAGGTGTCGTCCTCGTCATCTGGCCGTGATTCAAAAGGACGAGGTCCGTCCCAAAATAGCTCTAGTGTTGCTTTACAACGGGACGTTAATGAAACTAAAACACTGAATAGATTCTGCTCAACATTTGATGAAAATCTATAAATTTGGTTTAAAGACCATACACCAAATTTTATCCATCTAGCTCAACGCATTTTTGAGTTATTTTTGTCATATTTGGACAGACATAATACCAAAAATGTATTTTTTCGAACTCAAGGGGATCTAAAACGTGGAGATACATCAAAATCTGGAGCTCGAATTTTTTGAGCATTACAATATTTTTTCTATACTTCGCTTACAAGAAAGTAATAAAAAAACTGGATGCAGAATGTTCTTTTATAATGTTATTATTAATATCATCATTAATTAACGTAGTTATGTGTTAACCCCATAATCCACTTATCAAAACGAAAAACAAATAAAATGCAATTATTCCCTTCAACATTGTAGAACATAAACGAGCTGACAAGCATGAAGTGTTTGCTATGTAAGAATATGGACACTCTAGAACATTCCATTGATGAGGGAATATAGCGAAGCAAATAACCACAAATGGAACTTCCAAGATGAACAGCATTCTTTGATTTTTGACCTCGGGAGGTGAACTTCTTTGGCGAGAAAATAGAATTTTCGACTTCCTTCATGTCCCATTCAGGTTTATGCAAGTGTCAAAGAGCAAACACCTGTTCTCTTTTAATTTCTAAAAGAAAATGGAAGAAATTTCGAAATCATCAGTTTTGATAACAAAGCTTTTTTTTCTATTTCGATTTTGTTCTCTCTGTCACGTGGCCGGAACGCAATGTACTGGGGGGGGGGGATACTTAAAATAAAAAACGTCCAATTCTTAACAATTAAAGGTTGTTATGTCTTTTTTTTCTGCTGAATGCAATTATAAGGTCTTCGGCTTATATCCGCCTTTTCTATAACTGGCACAAGGTGTAACACGTGAGAAGAGAATCAAAAAAAGTTGCACTCATTTAAACTGTGGTTCCGAAATTCAAATGAAATGCTCTGGACTGTTCCGAATCACACAAAAGGTAAGTATATTCTATAAAAGGATTGACAAGGTGTATTTATGCATGATTAAAAACTAATTTTTAATAAAATTCATTATTTATCTTCCAAAAGTATAGTTAATCCTAGAAAATGATACAACAGCCCAAAGTACTTCGAAAAAGTAGAATTTTTCAATTTGCCTTCCAGACTGAAAAAACGATCTTCATTTGAATGCATTGACAAACTAGTCAAGGTTTACTATCCAGACAAGATTAACTATCCATTAAATAGTTAACCTTGAAAGTTATTAATAATCACTGTTTTATAATCAATGTGTATATACTACTCCGGAGGAAAAATTGCAAGAAAATGCATCTCCTACTGCTGTCTGTTCTAACCACCAGTCTCAGTTGATTTTGTTTCGAAAATTGTAAAAGTATGTGCTTTAGAATATAAAGTAGATACCTTTATTAGACTCAAAGGTAAGTCAACCATCTAACTCTCCGACCCGCCTCGAAGGCACACGGTTTTAAACCATAAAACTGAATGACCGGACAGCCGCAACAGCAGCACTGGCGGGAACTGTGGTTGAGTCCTAACGACCGTCACCGGCCACGATACAACCCTTCCCGAAGGAAGTGCGTCCCGTCATCGATGGGAGGAGTCAGATCGCCCACCTATTAGTGTACTCTCCAGGGTGGCGAGATCCAACCACCCTGCTGGAAGCATCTCATCCTCATTTCAAGGTTCCCCCCGGGGGGTAGACTCAAAGGTAAGATTATCTACTTTATTCTTTGATATTGTCTTGTTTCCTTCATTATTTTCCAGAATACCTTTATAATTATACCTTTAGAATTGTCTGCAATATAATTTCTACTTCCCTTAATCAAAATTCCACACCCGAGTTCTAAATGCTATTAAATTCTTATCTAAACGAGACAGCGCGTTGAAATTTGGGTTTATTTGTACAGTCATAATAGCACTTTTTTAGAGACTACATTTAATAAGCTTCAAATAATAACGATACAGCAGGCGTCCTGGCCTAGGGATAGCGCGTCGTCTTCCCCGTCATCTGGGTGTCCCAGGTTTGAGTTCTGGTTCAGGCATGGTTGTTCCTTACCCTGTGTTCTATCTGTGAGTTGTGTTCAAGAGCCTCCCCCCCCCGTAAAAAGGGGTTTTGCAAGAGAGTGTGCGAGTGTCATCTTCATATCAACTAGAAGTCAGACTTCTGCCTTCGGGTGCTCATGGGTCTTTACCCTCAGAAGCTACTGCCCAAACTCGGCTTTAATCCTTGATTTCGTCAGTAGTTTGTCTATGGCAAGTGCCATAAGTAACAACATAACGATATGAAAGAATAATTTCAGTAGAATAAGAGGAATGTTTATATTTCATACACACTAAAATTTATAAAAAGGAGAAGCTATGGGATGATTTATAGAAGTTAAATTGTGTCTATCTTTACATTTTTTTAATACGAATTATTTACTAAAAAGGAAAATTGCATTCATTCGGGATATTATTATTTTTTAAGTCTAGATCCTTATTCAATCCGAAAAAAAAAAAGACTTAAAGATCGTAATAATATGGCGTATCTTTCATTTCAATCCAACTAGAAATAATATTTTCCTTTTAGTTTTATGCCGCACGTATACTCTTCATCCCTGCAGTTATAAGACAACCATTATCTTCGTATATGCGAATCCAATTTTTCTACTTTTAAGATTTTAATAATTATTTATGCAGGACCTCTTAAACCGTTAACACTAGCGCTTACTGAATATTATTATTATTCAGGAAACCGTAGTTTTCTATTAGATTTTTCACTAGTTTTATAGTCTAAAGCACTAGCAACACTAGCTTCCTCTGTTTAGATTGTTTTATTGAACATTATTGAATAAGTATTACTTTAAATTAAAATTTTACTAATATATCACTCTGGGAATTTCACTTTTTTTTGTACTACTCAATTTTATGTTAGCAATAGTTTTTTCAGTTTTTTAAAAGTTTGCAAAAGAATCTATTAAGCTATACAGTAAAATAAAATTCCAAATATTTTAATTCATTATCATAAAATAATAGTTATGTTCTTTAGTAGGATTAAATAGAAAATTAATGAAGTCAATAAAACTTTTTTCTTTAAATTAATTAATATTAACAAGCAAAAATATTCAATACAAACAAGAAATATTCATAGTCAAGGAAATTTTTTTCTCTTATAATATTTCAACAAAATGCGTAAATTAATATCTATTTTAAACTTGCATCATTTTTATTTATCATTTCCGATGTTTCGTTTTTTAATCTATTTTCGAACTTTAGAGCCATAAAATACAAAGGATTATTTGAAATTCTATTATAGATTTATAAATATTTTTCTTAATTATAATAGAATAAAATAATACGATTCCAAGAAAGGTTGATCGAAACTAATGAGCTAAAATCTCGCACACACTTTTTTTTCCAGATTTGAATTAAATTTTTTTTCTCTATGATTTTTTTTAATATTTCGTTTTTTTTATTTATTTATTTCCCAAATGGAAATTGTCGGCATCTTTTTGTTTATTTGTTTGTACGAAAATAATCGGATAAGGATATTTTAAATAGTTAATTTACCGTCTTAACCACCTTAAAGGTCAGCATTACAATTTAAACACGCATAAAAAAAGGCTAAATCATTACCCAAAATTAATTCGAACATTAATCGGATGGGGAAATTTTTTTCAATAGCCCTTTTCGAGAATAACAATAAAAAAGCATAAAACTAGGGAACTTAGTGATGCTATAGTTTTTGCGACATGGATGGTTCAAGTATTTTGCTTAACTCCAAACAATTAACTAGTGGAAAACTAAACCTTATTTACGAGATGTTAGTTTACACCTATTTTCTTATTTTAAGAACTTATTTGTGGACTTGCATAATTTTCATATGAACTGGAAGAAATAAATTTTATGACATTTTTTCCCCCTCTGGTCTTTTAGGTTTTGTTTTATTATGATTTTTCTGGTATTACCAATAATATTTTTGCGTACTTCCATTAATATATGAAACAAAAGTTAGGAATTTTTAGGTCTGAAATATTTTAACCAGTTAACTGTTTTTGATGAATATACTCATCATGGGAAAAGTACATTTTGCGTTATGACGCGTTTATTCGTCTGGAGTAATAAGTAGTGACAATTTGCAATTTGTATTAAAATTTTAGTAAAAACTCAAACATATTCGTAAATTTTAAAATGTTTAAAATATTTTGAGTCCAAGTCGAAACCAAAGAAATAAATAAAACATTATTATGGGTTGTACCATGCTCTGCTCAATGCCATTCTCTAACAGCAAATTAAAATAAATTATTTTTTTATATGTTTCTTTTCGTTCATGTGCAAAAAATGTGCGTTGGTTTAAGTAAATAAATAAATGTTATTATTGAAATAAAAAAAAATAAAAGTCATTTCATTACAACATAATTTCATATGACACATACTCTGTGTCTGACGAGTGTATTCGTCGTCGCTCAATTTTTGCGACAGAATTTAGATACGCATTTTCCGAAGAGATCGGAACAGTTGACTAGTTAATATTCTTATGTAAAAGTAAATAATAAAATACTTTCAACTTTTATCATTTCAGCAAATTTATTTTATCTATTTCTTTCATTTTCTCTATAATTTTTTTTATTTATTTTCCAAATTTAAACTATCGGCATCTACTTGTTTGTACGAAAATAATTGGATAATAAATTAAATCGGATAATTTTTTAAGAAACACTATAATATAAAATTCTAAGCTAATTTCTAATTTAAAATTCTAAGTTCTAATGCTTTTGTTAAAGGTTAATGAAATAATTCTCATAGTTTGAAAATCTTTAAGAAACTATGGAATTTGTTTTAAATTTTTTTTTCTCTCATTTTAGACTAATTGAAAAATAAGTTATATTTGTGTAGGTAACAAAACACAAGATTTATTAGAAAACCGATTCAAACATTCTTTCTGAGATATTAAATGATGTTAAACATGCTGATGATTTCATTAAAAATAGAACAAAGCGATGATTTTATCTCTCATATCAAGATCTGATGATTGTTTGCAGCACGAATTTAGAGCATTGCACTTTTTACGGAGGATTACTTAAGATACTTTCTTAAAATTACAGAATTTCGTTTCTAAAGTTTTTAATTTAAAAGCATGGTTAGATGACGAAGACGGTGTCTGAGTCGGCTTTTACCTCTTCAAATTCAAACACATAAACAGTTTAAGGTCGCAGATTTTGACACGAGGTCCGTATACTAACATACTACTTTCATAAATGCGTTTGGAAACCAAACTCCCCTATCTCGAAGCCGGGATTCAGCTTCTAAAACTTTAATCTTGCTCGCTAATTGGTACTTATATTTATGATAATTTGATCTATAATTAAATATTAAAAAGCTTTATAAAAGCTTTCCCATCTAGTTTTGTGCTTTTGAATGATATTTTTCAACTAGGAACTGTCTCCTCTTAGGGCGCATTTCATCCAAGCTTTGATCCAAATTTATAATTTTATACTTTATGACACACTTAATATATCTAGTTCATTAAATTTTTCGATTACTGTGTTCAGGTATACACAAAGATGAATCGGCAAACTAATTATTTTCAAAATTTGATAAAATCAACAAGTTGGTGCAGAAACGGCAAATTAAAATTCATTCCCTTGTTGTTGTTGAACTGCTGTTTTGAATTCCAAAACATTTCAAATAATATGTTTTGCAGATTAGAGAAGGAATAAAACGTATATTTGTCAGATGTCGAAATTATTTTCAGGAAGTTTTTTACTGATTCCATTATTTTCTGTTGATAAACGAAAGAAGAAAAAAACTTTGCTTAATTCGTAAAAGAAAAAAGTGTTTTTAAGTTTCTTGAATAAACAAGTTCTCATACCGGAAGCAGTACGTTAATACCAGTTTAAAAACCCACAGAAGGAGGGAAGGGATGTTATCTTATTTCTTCTGAATCGTTTTCCTGGCACATCAAACGACTTTGTTTTAAAAAAAGCATTTTCATGGTGTGATTACCCAGTAAATAATAAAAATGAGCGCACGTGAGTGCGTGATTTTTCTAACAATGTCAAAAATAATTTCAAATTTTTACTAATCTTAATTATTAGACAATAGCAAAATATACGTCCTTTTGAAGAGAAAATTATTTTTACAATGACTATATCAATCTCGTCTAAAATATGCACAAGATTTACTTAAGAAGAAAGGTAAATTCAAAATCCTGCAAGAATTCCTACTAAAATACTTACCCTAATTAATTTATTTTATCCTACTTAATACTAGTTTAAGTACTTATCCTAAGTATTAATTTTCTAATTTGATAACATATATTATTTGGGACATTTATTATTATTTTAATTTCTATAATAGCATAAGGAGCAATAATTTTTGATTTTTGCATTTTAAATTACTTAATGCTTTCACTTAACTGCAGATTCGAAACTAAAAATTCAACAATTCGATGCGTCTGTTAAACATTAAAAGGGCTTAATTTAATACTTACTCCGATTATAATTTGAACGAACAATTTTAAGAATTATTGTTGTCTTGTAATGATTATTTAATGAGAAAGTTTCTTAAATTGTTGATAAAGTGCAAATTGATGTCGCATAAAACTTCTTAATTAATAATGCTAATAATACGGAGTAATTATTATAATAAAATCTGCTCAGATTTCACAAAACATTCCCTTAAAATGTGTGATAAAAGTTTTAAAAAGAAATTCATTTTAAATTATCATAAATTAATGGCTTCAATTTTTCTCTTTGATTTTCTTACCATGAAATGCTGACACATTCTTCGAGTTAAAATACATTTATTTTAATTTATATTATTATTATTTTGATCTAGATTATTATTATTTTGCTTATGAAGAATAATTAAATAAAGAATGGATTTAATTCTAGAAATTTTTTGATTAAAAAACACAAAAAAAAATACAAATTTAAAAAATAAAATTAATTTTATTATTATTTAAAAAATTTAACTTCGGCTTTATAAGTTCAAAACCTCGAGAAAGAGATTATTTTTTTTAAATTGTTTTAGAAGCAAGAAATCATAAGCTTGGAGCTCTAAGGAAAATAAGTCATTCTTCTCGCCCTTCTAGGCTGTACACCCTTAAAATGGCCCCCTTTAAATTACGCCTTTGGAGTTGTGTCATCTTTTCCAAAACAATCCGTCATTATCTCGAAAGTTCCCAACTCCAGGTGTTGCGTACCAAAGTGGTTAATCCAATTTCAGTAGGCAACTACCCCCAGGCTATGAACTTTCTCGTGAAAACCCTTTCACCTAGAAGGTCACGTGGAACTGTGGATTCTCTGTTGCATCTGCACGGGGAATTCCAGCACTTTCTCCTTTTCATAAACATTAAACTGATAAACAAACTAAGAAGCGTCAAACATACAACCAGCTTCTAGGGCGGGTCTTACGCTAGTGACGTCAAAATGGGAATTAACAAATGAAAGCCCAGAATAAATACCCTATGGGGAATTCAATTTTATTAAAACAGGATATTTCACACATAATTTTAGCAGATTATCCGACACATTCTTAGATTTAAGAACTTAAATATTTTGACTGTTCGTAACAGACGTTATATTTTATTATAACATATGACACTCAACTTCTGTTGAACGTATTTTTACTTATATTTTATAGACTATTTGAGATATTTTTGATTGAAAGCAATTTAATACTGTTTTCTATTAATTATCTTAAATATCGCCGAAAAGATTTTGTGTCATTATAGTTCAAGTTACCTAGCTGGATTCAGCTTTTACCTGATTATATTGTTTAATCACGAACTAGTTATTATTACTTCGAATATAAATCTTGGCTGCTGGAATCTTCAAAGTTACTATAGAGATTATTAGGAATTGTTTAGGACGTCGTTTGAATTCATCAGTAAATTTTACCAATATAATTTTAACTTATAATCAATTTATAAGATATTTCGATCGTTAAATATCTTATACTGGATTAAAAATTCTTCGTGAAGAGATTCCATTATGAAGTATCCAAATATTTACCTGAAAATTTTATTCTTTTTCTTGCTGGTTGGAACTCTCTCGTGTACATCATACGTAGGTTCATCATCTTATGCGACTGAAAATATCACCCAAGCTACAACGCCAGCACCAAAGAATGGAGATTCTTCGATATCGAAATGGAAAGCTGCTGAAAAGGCGGTGAAAAAATTGGCCGGCATGATTGTGAAGAACTCTTTGCCTTCCATAATGCAGGCATCGGAAACTTTAAAT
>JAPMOR010107946.1:28878-52735 GCA_026543865.1 Argiope aurantia | reverse complement strand
GCTTGCAATTTGAATTTTATTCGGGGGAGGAGAAATTTTTTCCTATTTTATATGTTTATAATGTTTAAACAGCATCCATAATTACAATTAACTTTGTTTATTAAGAATTGTAAAAAAATATTTTGGCTTCTGCTTGTTAAATATTTACTTTAAGACACCAGACGTGATAATTATCTTTCCTCTTTAGAAATCATTCGTAAATATTTAAGAAATTTAGCGTTGTTTAAAATACTCAATAGAAAAAGCAATAAAAATATGAAATTTTTAAAAATTAAAGTAAAATGTGAATTGTACTGTATATTTTGAGGGGAAAAAATCTGAATTTTTTTACGTTTTCCTGCAGTAAACAGTAACTTATAAACTGATTCTTATAAACAGTATCCTGCGTTTTGACGCAGGATACTGTTTATAAAAATTATTTACATATTAATAAATTTTAGTTTTTATTATTATCACTTAATTTGTTAAAGTTATTTATTCCATATTCATAATTTATTAAAACTTCTAACATTTTATAGTAAATCTTGATTGCCTGTTTTATTTCAGTAGTTCTCGTTTTTTCATCATTTTAAAACCTTATATTTTAATTCAAATTTTTGAAAAAATCGAATTTTCACTGGGAGTACCATCAATTTTAAATTAGCCCATATCACTTAGTTCAGAAAAGTTTTATACCGATAAACGATGTTCACATAAAATACAAGCAGGGTGCATGTCAACTTGCATTATTTTAAAACGTAATTATTTATATTAACTATAGATATTTTTAAATAAATAATTAGTTTTTAATAATTGTTCAAAAATAAAAATTTGAGTGAAAAATAATTCATTTTCACATTTTCAGCAGTTTTAAAATGGATAATAAAAAAAACTTACTTTAAACTTTATTTTAAATTAATATTTAATATATTTTTTGCTTATGAAAAGCAAGTTAACCTTTCTAGTCGATTTAACCCTCAGTCAAAAATACAATTATTATAGGAAACTATTTTCAAAGAAATTAAACTTTCTCCGAAACAAAACTGGTTTTCGCTCGGACGAATGAATTGTTAGTACTAATGACGGTTTGTGTTTACAGAAAGACAAATTACCAATAAAGAAATTTCCTGTTTTCTAAAACACTAGTAGAAACGCAAAAGAAAACAATATCTAGTGAATAATTTTTAACTGTTCAAAGAAAATACTTGCATTTGAAAAATTTATTTACTTAAAGCATTTTATTAACTTTTCATTTTTTCTTAGTGTCTTAAATTAATAATATTCTGAACGAAATTTTTATAAAAGCATTTTATATGCATTGTTAGAAATTCTAGACAGAGTTGTTTGTCTCTGTCAATTTTTCAAAAGAAAGCTAGTATTAGAATTAATTTTGTGTAGTTTTTTCATTATTTATAATTCCAAATTTCTAAAGGAATGTTTTAAACAGGAAAAGTAGCAAGAAAATACTACTGTTGCCAAAGAATAATGAGGTATAATAAAATGCATAATGAGAAGCCATTTATTTTCCGAGGTGAAAAATTTGTATAAATTATTTTTGCAATTGTTTAATTCAAAGTTATATGTAAAATTCTATATTAAAGGAATCCTTTCAGACATCGAAAAATTGAACAGATTTTTTTTAATTGTTTAGTTCAAGGTAAAGTGTAAAATTCTAAATTAAAAGAAATCCTTTCTGCAATCGAAAATTTGAAAACAATTTTTTCTTTTGCAGTTGTTTAGTTCGAGGTAAAATGTAATGCGATTTATTTCATATTATCAGTAGATCATTCAATGCTTTAAAAAGATAAATAATGTTTAAGCATTACAAATTAATAAAGTTTTTTTTTGTCCTTTATGATATTATCTAGAATCAAGATTAACGAATTATAGAATAGATAGTTTTGTAATAGAAATATAATGAAGCGAATTTTTCGTACACAAAGTAATCAAACTACATTAGCACCCAAATTGAATAGTCTAATTTAATTATAGAAGCATCAGCAATATTCATAACTCACTTTATCGGATGCTGAGGCGAAAAGATAGGTAGAAGTATATGCGAAGAACTGAATATACACTTATGCGTTCATTATATATACTTATATATTCAGTAGAAATTCAGTATATGCTTTTAGTATATTGATATATACTTATTATAGATATGTATGATGAGAAAAACTGAATATTTATTAAATTATTCATTGCTGAAACTTATTTAGAAATTGCAAGAAAGGATCACTCAATAACAAATATATAGCGCATTTTAGTCTTAATTGTAACTTCTGCTTTACTGCAGAAGTCTGCTGCACTGCTTTAGTGCATCAGCTTCGGTGATGGTGAACTGTCCTATAGAGATAAGTTTACTTATGTGCGAGTCTGATTCAGGCTTATTCATTTCTTTATTGAAAGATTCCAAATCAACTTCATATTATATAACTGATAATTTGTAACTGGTTAAATGCTAAGATATTTCAAAATAAATGGGTACAGTGCACTTGAGCAAACATTTTCGGGGAAACTGCAGCCACTAGTGACGAAAGACAAAAAAAGTATTGAAAAATTATTTACATATGACTCAAAACTGGGCGCACAAACCGGGAAAAAGGGCGGACTTGGGAAAAATGGATGCAATGCTAGGTGTACAGTTTTTGATAGATTCCCTTTACTTTCAAATATCCACTGCGGTTGTCATTTTGGATGCTCTTCGTTTTGTGAATCTTTGAAATTGTATACCGAACGTAATTTGATGCCACTATTCATGTATTATTTTTGTCAGAAAAAATTTCAAGCTATTATTCTAAAACCCTTTGTAAAGAAACACATTTAAAGGATACGATTAGTAAACAATTTACGGTTCCTTTCTTGTTATATATAAATAATTCGAATTGAGAGTAAATGAAAAATATACCCACACATTTCTATATTGAAAAGGCTTTCTCTATATTTTTTTTTCCTCTACATCTAGAATGTTTTCTACATCTTGAAAGTTTCTCGTAAAATTCCGATTCCTCTCGGAAATTTTAGTCAAAGATCCGAATAAATAGCCATATGCACGAATCCAGTACATAAAAAATATTTTTTGAATCACGACAAAGATTGGACTGTGTGCTTATGCACCTTTTGGACACTTTTGCTCAAGCTCACCTTCTGCTTTAACCAAAGTAGATAAAAGATTCGAAACTCAAATATTTGAAATGAAATGAATAAAGAAAAAAAGTCACCAATCAAAAAGGTAAATAACTATAAAGGAAAAAAATGGTTGGGAGGATGTGGATTTCACCTAGATCTTAATCTAATGGACATGGATAGAAATTCGTCTGGCATTGCGAAGAGAATATTGTGGCAGCACTATGTTGTAGTTTTGTAAAAAAACGTTATTTAATATTGTCCAGAGCAAATTTATATATATACTGTAGCGTACGTGGCACAGGCGTCGCTTTTATTACTCTCGAATGGCAACAGTCAAATATAAACAAACCATCTTACGAACTGCTTTATTCATTGAACATTTTTAAGGCTGTACTGAATCAAACGCTTAGCTTAGCTAATCAATGGAGCTGCAAAATATTATCAGAAATTCTCCAGAGGATTTACCTGTTTTACTGACTCTAAATGTCACCAAACCCTCCATTCAATCAGAGGAAAAAAGATGTAGAAGAAATCAAAATTATAGAAATAAGTGTCAAAATTCTTATCAAGTGTTAAAATAGGCTTCACCGTCACTAGATGACTAATCGTAAGAAAATTGATATTCATATCTTATTAACTTAAATGGTTTTACATTAGCTTAAAATTTAAATTACTTTTTAATGATGTCAGATTCATTTCTGCACAATTTTTGAATATAATGTTATTCACAGTTTGGTTTTAACATTGTGATGAAATTCAAACTCATTCATCAAAACACTCAAACGCGGGCTTTTGCCATTGTTAAAAATAATACAGAATCGCTGCCTTGGGGATGAATTCCGAAGTAGTATTTTCATTTCCGTTTTTATTTCGTCACATATACACTCCTCGATTTGCATCCATGGCAATTTATAGTAGACGGGTTCCTTTAAAGTCGTGTCTTTCAGTCGTACAAATACCAAAATTAATTTTCTAATAATCGTTTAACAGCCGAAAACGTCAGGTTGGCTGGTTAGGTTTTTAGGCACAAAAGCTAGATCTGGCCGAGCTGCGCCAATCAAATGGTAAAAAAGAAATTCAATGGCATTAAAAGGTTCTTTAAATAATGTAAAAGTAAAATTACGAAAATACCAAGTAAATGCATTAAAACGGCACTTTTAAAACATTCAAGAAAAATTAAAAGTGCATTAACTACCGACATACAAATAAAATTTTTGAAATAGATACAAAACCTAAATAATAGTCAACAAACTAATCGTCTGAAAAATTTAAAAATATTAAGGTGATGCAGCATTAGGTGAGGTGATGTGAAGTATAAGCAGCATTAGGTGAGGTAAAAATATTAGGTCACCCACTAGTTCACGTAAGTCCACGGTTACAGCATTAAAATATCGGAGGCGAAGATTATTAAAAATAGGGCACTAAACTAAAATATGACATACGCTTAAAATTGTATGACATGTCCAAAAAAAAGTCAGGAACATAGGCGAACAGGTCGCCAAAGGCGGCTAGTATTAATTGAAAGGAATAACTGGATTTGGGTGATGAATAGATTTCAGTAAAAAGATTTCATACAACTTTCGTGGTGTTATCTACTCTCTTTATTCTCAAGTCAGAGAATGAGTTCTTGATGCACTCGGTTACATTAGTCATAATATGAAGAACTTTACTTTGAATAATTTATATCTTGTGGAATTTAGTTTCAACTGCGAACCTCCAGAAGAAAATGCATAAGTAAGAATATCCATGACAATATATTATATAAAAACACTTTGTTTTTGAGTGATAGTTGAGAAAATCAACCAAACAAGGGTAAAATACAATAGACCTTTTGCCTGAAAATTTTCATCTTTAGTCAAGCATTCCGAATCGTGGCTAAGTCATAATTTTGCTAAATTCATAGTGATAGATTCATCTGGTAAGATACCCAATGGAATCTTCGGAGGAAGCATCAACTCGTACGGGGATTATGACATCTGCATTAACACCAATGTACCAGGACATTTCCACGGCCAGTACTGCTTGGTGGAAGTGGATCCACCAGTTCCTCCTAGAGTGCCTTTTGTGTCCTACGACGAAGAGATTCCACAGTTTATCAACGTCTCTCGTTCTGACGTGGTAAGTAACTAGAATTATTGAATGAATGCATTTTGTGTTATTATTAAGGCATTGATTTCATACATAAAGATGCAGAGCAGATTCGCATTTTTAGCATCAGAAAAGAAAAATTATTTTTCCTGTAACCAGTTAACTGTTTTTATCTCTTCGGAAAATGCGTATCTAAATTGTGTCAAAGATTTAGCTATGACGAGTACACTCGTCAAACACAGTATGTGTAATATGAAATTATATTATAAGGAAATGACTTATTTTTTTATTTCAATAATTACATTTATTTATTTACTTAAACTAACATATTTTTTTGCACATGAACCATAAAAAATGGCGCCTCTTGAGTACATATAAAAAGGACACTCATTCCGGTTTTTATTACCAGGCACGCCACTTATTAAATAGTCAAAAACAATTTATGTTTGCCTTATTGCTTTTGGGATAACAAGACAGATACATTTAAGAAAAATTCATATTATATACGAGTTTTTTTAATAATTATTAATAATCTTGTATTTGTTCCTTTGATTTCGAAATGGCCTCAAAATATTTTAAACATCTTGAAATTTACGAATGTATTTGGGTTTTTACTAAAATTTTAATTCAAATGGCAAATTATCACTTCTTATTACTCCAGACGAATAAATTCGTCATAACTCAAAATGTACTTTTTCCATGATGAGTATACTCGTCACAAACAGTTAACTGTTTAATTATTTGTTAATATTCTATCGTAATAATATATGAAATGTGTGCATGTTTCATTATAAGGGTGATCCCGAATTCTTTAAGAGTTGGCACAGGATAGTGTAAGCAATACTTTATTGGATAGTAATGTATGGGCGCAAGTGATGTGATGAGGCGCAAATACAGAAAATTAGAGATGAAAGTGAAGACGAAGTGAACGGTTTGCAATAAATGTTCAAAATTTCATCCGCTAACAGTGAAACATGCATGACAGCGTTTGCGAAATGATTTGCGTACACGTTAAGAGATGCCGGGTATTTCAGGCACACGTACACAGCAGTTTCAGACATTCGAGCGAAAGAATCCTGTTCCGAGTCAAATGGAGTCGCATAAATAAGACTCTTCAGTGATGACCAAAAGAATAATCGAGGCTGTATAAATAGGGAGATGGGAGTGACCAAAGGATCCTACACTCAATCCATCGTGCCTCAAAACACTTTATTAACCTTCCTTTCATCTCTTATTTCCTGTGTCTCAACTTCATCGCATCACTGCACCCATACCCTATGTAATAAAGTATTGTTACAATGCTCTGCACCAAGCCTTAAAGTTTGTACGACAAGTTTTGAATCACCCTGTAGTTAAAATAATACTGGCGTCTTTTAATAACGATTAAAATAAAAATGTGTGAATTCTTATATCAGTGAATAACTCTTTTTCCAGATCTTAGGTGAATTTTTGAGGAAGGCAATGTACTACTACCACCTGAATTTCAGATCATCGGTATGCGTCCCTTCGACTTGTTCCAGAGAAGAAGTGCAGAAGATTGCATCCAAAGGTACAGTTGGCATTCTGTCATTTTAACATAGACACTTTTGATGTCTATTTTAACACTTAATTAGGTACTTCATAAAAGAGAATTATGAGGGTTGCCCAAATGAAAAGTCGACACTTGCCAATGCATCAAAATGACAGTAAATATAGCAGGGTCATCGACAGGCTCCAAGGGAACATTATTAATTCAACACAATACTGTAGTATTTTGATAAAACTACAGAAAGCAACCAAAAGCAAACGGCCAGGTCTTCTCATACAACAAGTGGTCCTTCTCCATGACAATACCTGCCCACACATCTCCCTTGAAATGCAAACGACCTTAAAAAATTCCGTTTGGAATTCCGTTGGAACACCAGCCGTATAGTCCATATTTGTCATCCTGTGATTTCCATATCTTTGGGTCACTTAAGAGGGCATTCCCGGGGACACATATCCATTCGAACGACAAAAGGGAAAGAAGCTGTGCAGGACTTCCTCGTGATTCAACTACCATCTTTCTGCGGCAAAGACATAGACCTATTACCTCAACGATGGAACCTGTGTTACAACACCCACATCTTTTGATTTTCAATAAAGATATTTCCATGCAACTGGTCCACTTTTCATTTGGGCAACCCTTATACATACGTTTAATAATTTCAATTAGTCGCCCCTTTAAAATAAGTTTATCAGCTTCGCTTTGCTTTTAAAAATAAGCCCACTTCAACTAAAATATTTCTACTGTAGCTTACTTTTTTTTCAACACCACTCAAAATTTAATTGCCTTCATTTTAAACAGTCGATTGGTCAAGCTGCACGAAAAACATAGCATAAGCATATAAAATCTGTCAGCTTGTATCCCATACAATTCAATTTTACTAAAATTCACATTTAATAGCTTTAATATTCTCGTATTTGAAATATAGAGAAAGTATTGTAATCATCAAAAAATTCGAACTCGCCATTTTGACGAATCTCCGCGTTTTGGTGGGCGTTCTCCGATTTCCAAAACTTCCATATTTTCGGTATCATGTCTATTTGACTGTCTGTGACAAAGTTAACTCAAAATTTCTTTGAAATAGACGGATGCAATTTGGTATATAGTCTTGACGACGAACTTGTAGATTTTTATTAAGTTGTGAGCAAACACTGTTCATAGGAAATCCGACTTTTGAATTATAAATTAGTGAGGTAATTAAAAAATGGAGAGAGCGAAGTGGAGAAAATCCAGTACACATATTTAATATCTATATTTCAGACATCTGTCAAATTTTGAGCCACAATCAAGAAGGGGTTGACCATCTGTTGGCCTGTATTTTCTGAATCATGTATTTTGTGACTGCAATTGTAGTTTTCTGTGTTAGATTTTGAATTCAATAAGAAGCATCTGAAACAAAAATCGACCCTTTTTGGAGAGTGCAAGAAATTTTTTGAGGAACCACTATGGCTTATTTTTCTATTTTTAGCACTTTACTGGTAAATTTTCTGAATAACTGTATTTTACAATATATAATCAAACTCATTCCTTTAAGTTACCAATAAAAACTCCAAATGCATTGCTTATATATTAGAAATGAATATTGATGTTTGTAATGAATTAAATTGTTTTATTAAATAAATTTTATTCCGAAAATTTTAATTTAAATTTTTAAACTTTTTCATTTTTCGTTGAATTTGTAGCTCTATGAAGTAGACTTAGAAAATTAAATATTCTAAAATTTAACAATTTTTTTTTCTTTCAGTTTTCGAAATGATTGGCGTCGATTTTAAAGTTTTAGTGCCGCATTGTGAAACAAAAGTGGACAAAATGACATTTAGCTCCAGCGAAATAGTCATAATGTAAGTATCTTTTTAAATAAAATTTTTAAAAATTTGACAGATTTTTCATTTGTGTGGAAAAGAAAAAGATCTAAAGAAAAGTCGAACATAATTGTTATTCGGGTCGCTAAACTAATTTAGTTTAGTTTAATTTTATTAACCTTCCATTTTAAAGCAACATTAGTGCTATTTTGGGACGGATCTCGTGACTTTGAACCGCTGTCAGATGAGGAGAACGAAACCTGGGCTGGTATTCTCTCTCCAAACTTCCACATCACACCGGCGGAGGACTAATATGGGCTACTAACTTCCTTAACTGAATTGATCAATCTAAGCTCCGCTCCAAGATAATTATGTTTTCTAATTTTTGCCTGAACAAGATTTTAAAATAATCTATGATACCAAAATATACCATTTAAATAACAAAACTTTTTTCAAAAATTGAAATAAAAAGAGGTAAACAAAACATTTTTGAGGTTAGAAATTTATCAAATGATTTGTTTAAAATTTTGCTGAAAACTTAAGATATACTATTAATCTCCTGAAATAAATAAACAATATTTCTATCAACTGTTCAGGTATTGCAATGGAGTGTTTTCAGTGTCTTTCGAATTGTGAAGCACTAAAACAATTATAAAATATTTCGAAATAAATAGATTATTTATTCTTTATTTCAGGAATTGCAGTGCAACAATAGGAAATTATACCATATTTGAAGAAAAAATACGGATTAGATTTTAATTTATGATGTTTGTTAAGAAAATTGTACCAAAGATTAGAATTTGAAAAAACAGCATTTTGAAACGTAAAACAGCATTAAATCATATATAATTACAAATATAAAAATCAGTGTAGCTTGCCAAAAAATGGATTTGGAAACAATATTCAAACGATTTTATAAAGAAATCTGTCCACACGTAAAGAATATTGAATTTAAAAAATATTTCATATTTTCACAAAAATAAATCGACTTTTCACCGTAGTCACCTATAATGAAGTTCATAAAAATTAAAAACATTAGTTTGAATATAAACAAATTACAAATAATTTCTACCACTTGTTTTGCGTTAAAATTTCTGTATCTTAATCAAATAACTAAGCCGCATTTTTTATTTGCAGGACCGTATTGGCTTGTTTGTTAACCTTGGCTGTGTCTGCGACGGTAGCAGACGTGATATTTAAACTGAAATCCGAAGAAGAATCTTATCATAACACTCTTGGTGCGTAGGCATATTTTAATTCCTGAGCTACCGTAATTATCAATTAAATGCTAACTACACCACGTGTAGAATGTTCTAAAATAAAAATAACTATCATTGAAATCGAGCATAAGTGGAAGAGGGAGCAGGTCCAACCTGTTTCGAGAGAAAATTAACTCACTAACCAAATAATAAACACATGGCCGCTTTAGAGATTAGAATCCATATTCATGCCAAGGCCAGTATCTGGCTAGAAAACAAATGCATAGTAATATTATATAAAGTTATAGTTAAAATTTGATGAATATAAAACAAGGGAGCCAAATATTAAATAAGAATATCTGCTAAGAATAAAAGAGAATATGTGGGTATATGTTTTTAGTGCATGTTTTACAGGACAGATTGTACGACTTAGATCTAAAAAAATTTGGTATACATATACTTTGGAAGTAGAAATAACCAGCTGTAAAATTTTTTGACTGTTAATTAAAAATTAACGATCTTTAAAAAAATTTCGGCATTAGCTCCTGAAATTGTTTATTTTATTCCTTTTTTCCTATTGATACTCAATTAAAATCTAAGCTTTTCCTAAATGTTCGCAATTTAAAAAAAAATATTTCTTTAATAGTTTTCAGCAAAAATTTTAATTTTGCATTGAAATTCAAACTTTTTTTCATTGTTATTTCCTTGTATACGGAGTACAAAGTATTGTTATCAACAAAGAATTTAAACTCTAAATTTTATTGAAATTCCACGTTTTAGACTTCTCTGAGTTCCAAAGACTCATTTTTTCTATTGTGTATGTTCATCTGTTTGTAGCAAAAATAACTCAAAACTTTGAGCCAGATGGATGAAATTTGGTATATGTTTTTTACACCAAATCTGTAGATTTCTATCAAGTTTTGAGTGTACTCTGCTTAGAAAGTCTGTCTGTCGGACTATTCGAATATAAACTAACATTATAACTACAAAATGAAGAGAGCTAGATAAATAAAATTCGGTACATAGATTTAATGTCTATATCGAAGACACCTATTAAATTTTAGCCAAATTCTGCAAGGGAATTAAGTTCTGTCGGTTTATAATTTCAGACGAATATTGACTCCAAAATATTGTGACAGACGCATCAAATTTGGTATGTGATTTTACGACTATAATTGTAGTTCTGCGTCAATTTTATAATTCAATTTGGTTGGGGAAAACACATCTAAAACACATTTGATTTAACCACATGTCAAGGATTAACCGGCAAAAACACTCGCCAAGTATCATACTCTGGCTTCAGCAGAAATGCCAAATTCACGCCAACGGTTAATATTTCGCAACTAATATACATCAACGCCAAGCCAAGACGTTCTCTGGGATACCAACATTATTAGAGACGGAATTTTAAAATCAATTTTTTTTTTGTTTTTTTCTTGATTTGCGACCGTTTTGAAATTTTTCATAGTTGTGTGATATCTATGACAATTCACAATTCCAAAATATTGCAGAACTAAGTCATAAAAAATAACTCTATTTTCAATACGTATGACTAATTTTTCAGCGATTCTCACTGTCGGCGAATTTCGAAAAAAAATTATTCCAAGATTCAATAATAATCATAAAAATGGAGGATTAAAAATAAAACCATCAGAAATGGTTCCCCACAATTTCTCGCATACACCCAAATAAAGGAGTTATTCCTACTCCCTTCCGTATAAAACTGTGAAGATTCTGCAAGACTGTATGTAACAAGTGCTCAGGTTTTTATTTTCAGAGTCATGGAAGTAAGAAACTTAACACACATTTTTCCAACCGATTCAAAGCAAAAGTGACCATTAGTAAAAGGATTTAATTCAGTCACTGTGATCGCATTTACAAGCACGACACATGGTCAAAAGTTGGAAGGAATTATTTCAAAATGCGATACTTGGGATGCTAAGCCACTGTATCAAATCTTATCCATCTAGCTGTTTATGTTTTGTAGTTATATTCATTTGGATAGCCTGATAAACTGACTTCTTCTGAATGGATTTCTTCCAAAATTCATAAAAATCGACACATTCAGTGTAAAGATCGTATACCAAATTTTATTCGTCTAGTTCCAAGTGGGTCTTTTTAGTTATATATTTTGTTTAGTTATATTATAATCCGTTATAAAGCAACACTATATTCACTTTAAAGCAATACTAAGGCTATTTGGGGACGGACCTCATACATTTGAACCACGGTCCAATGACTAGGACAACACCTGGGTTGACACCCCATCTCCAATATTCCATACCACATCAGTGAGAGGACGTTTGATCATGACGGATTTAACGTGCACCAGACTCGCTTACACGACGAATCTTCGGTGAAATCGGGTCTCGAACCTGAAGCCTTTCGGTTTCGAAGCTGAGGCTTTGCGACCACGACCCTATCTGTTTTCAGAAAGACAGGCATAATTACAAAAATAAGTTCTTCAAAATCTGGAATGTGAATTTTTTGACGATTGCCATTCTTTCTGTTTGTATACTTCCTCTATTAAAAAAATAAAGATGATCAAAACAAAATCAATATTTTCTACTTTTTAGTGCACAAAAAAAAATGTTCTTTAAGAATAGTTTTACTGAAGTTTTTATTTTCAGGCATGCCAATCAGATACCTGCTGTGCTTTTCTTTCTACACGAACATCTGCCGGCTATTGAAGAAAGATACATCTCCAGATTCGATCAAGATATTTCATGGAATGAAAGTCATAACCATTTTGTGGGTGATATTGAATCATACCTACTATTACATTAATTATCAAGCTTTGAGTAAGCATAAATATTTTTATTCAGTTAAAATCCAACTTTTAAAAATAAGTATTGTTCATATACTAATTAAATTAATTCAATTAATTTTATTTTTAATATACATAGTTGCCTATTCCTTCAGTATAATTCATTGTAATAAGGAAATTCAGCCACAATGATGAGAAAGAAAATACCGAAATATCCGAAACAAGTTAACATACATTTAAATTAGATTAAGAATAATTTTTTTTACGTATTTATATCAGTTTTCTTCTATTAATGTTTAATAAAAAATAATCTATTAAATTTAATTTACTATGGAAAGCTTACTTTCAAAAAATATTTTTAATATTTATTATATAATATTCAGTGAAATTTGATCCACAAAAATTTATAAATAATTGGAAGATGACTACAATATTTATTGGATACTTATAATGGGATTATGAAAAATTTAAATATTAGCAATAATATTTATATAAAATAATTTTTTGTAAGTAAACATTATAATTTTTACTCTTTTTACATTTATTTTTTTAAAGTTTAATAAAAAACCAAATACCTTAATTTTTTTTTAATTTTATTTGTAAGTATTTAATAAGGTGTTTTAAAATTACCTTACAGCACTGCTAGATGTAATGGGAGAAAGCTGTAATTTCGCGACTTCTTTATCATGAGCTTGCCTTATGCAAGAAATAGTAGGCAGAATTCAGTGAAAATTACTGTTTAGTTACCAAATTGGATGCGTGGAAGTCTTTCAGGGTTTCTACTTGTTCAGCAGGAATGAAAACTACTTCTCCTTTAATTTTCCATAAAGCATATTTCGACTTATTCCTTCAGATTTCTTTCTCTGTGACAAGCGAGTAAATCCTTTTTTTTTTATATACGACCACTATGCCCACCCTTAGCTCATCAATTTGTGTGAGAGGTGTCTATCTCTACATAACACAGTTTAATATAAATAACAGTGACACATTAAGCGGTTAACTATATATATAACACTAATGTATGTGGCCAAGAATTCGCGCTTATTACTGACTCTAGAACGGTAGCATTAAAATATCAACAAACTATCTCTATGTATAAAACACTAAGGTATAGAGAAGGTATATCGGTGATACAGAAATCGCGCTTATTGCCTACTGTAGAATGGCAACATTCAAATATCAACAAACTACCATACGAATTTCAGACTTCTTTAATCATTGAATATTTTAATAGGTACAATTTACAGAGCGCTCAGTTAATGAATGGATCTGAAAAATATTATTAGAAATATTCTGGATATGTTTCCCCATCTTACCAAAAAGTGCATTCAGTCAGAGGAAGGAAGATATAAAAGAAATACAAAAATAGACTTCAAACAAAAAGTTTAATCAAGCGCAAAAATAAGCTTAACCATCTCGAGATAAGTAATTATGGTAGGATTTCAAATTAATTCTCGGTTTCTAGAAAATCTCTAGAAACCGTGCCAATCGTCCCAAAACTCGCCTAAATACTGCTATTCTGAATAGATACCAGAAATGGTAACGAATGGCTTTTAGGGATTGCAAAAATATTGGCTACAAATCGCCTCAAAATATTTCAGCTTTGGTGACCGTATATTAATTTTAAAGCCAGCCTTATCGTTATGATTTTCCAATGAAAAGTGATCTTCATATTTTTAAAACAATTGTCTTACAAAAAATGATCTTTGTATTTATTATCTTAAGACTCAAAAAATTATCTTTTTAACGATATCAATTTCTGCACAATTTCCTTTTTAAAAAGAAATAATAATTTTAATTTAACCTGTTACATTATGTGAAAGAATGTTTTTAAATGCTATGAAAGAATTTAAACTATTCATTGAGATATTCAATCGCGTGTTTTTACCAGTCATTAACTCAGTAGCAGGATTTTCAATGCCGCTTTTATTTCATAATACGTATATTCTTATAATTTGCAGTATACAGATTGAATTCATGTTTCTCAGTCGTATCAAATAACAAATAAATCATTTTATAACCGAAAAAGTCGACTGACTGGGCGAAAGAACTGGTCAGCAAAAGCGGGTCCATTAAAACCTGTACGAAAAAAATGTGAAAATACGTTGACAAGTATTGAATTTCAATTACTTCTTCTGCCATCTTTATTTCATTATTTAGAATAGATTTGTATCGCATGTTATAATGTGTAATATGATGTCCGAAATTTAATGGAATAAATTTTAAGGAATTGTAGAGCGTGCCACGACAAACACTTTTGTACAAGAATATATGGACACAAGTAATAAATTGAGGTATAAAAAATATACATACACGAAAGCATATAAATTCTTACAGCATTGTTTACAAGTGCTTTTTAACAATTAATTAAAGCTATGTCCACCAATAATCGAGATTATTCATAGAGGGATTGGAATCTTTCATTATTAGCGTCGTCTTTTGAAAATGTATCGTGGCAACCAATGTTAGCAAAACATTCAACACCAACATCATGTACTATTATATATACTTCCAATCCAAAAGTTTTTGTATGAATTCAAAGAAATTTTCCAGCATTATTCGGGTCAGCTCTAATGTGTATTCATTGCATTAGAAAATGTTGTCTTGCATATATTGATTACATCAGAGAATGCGATCCCACAAATATTCACTAAAGATATCATTGTATATTAAATACAATTCCTCCTTTTCCTCTAAATTATTTCTTAAATGGAGCAAACAACGTACAATTTCAAAACTACTATTTTTAATTCTTCACTATACTCTTTCCATAAATTCCGTACCTTTTGTTTGTATATATCGAATATGTTTTGATCGAATGATTCTAAAATTCCGATAGAAACATCTCCTTATCCGAATTTATCTCAACTGTTTTCTAATAACCATAAGTCCTTAATCCTATCAAAATGTAATTCTACATTATCTACGATCTAATTATTAATAGATACCTCTTTACAATTAAATTACTCATATCTTCCGTGTAGGAAATATCAGGAAATACTATCAGTTACATTTAATCTTTCATTTTTTTTTGCATCCAAAATTTTTGAAATGTAATCAGAACCAATTAAAACATGAATTCTATCCGAGGTACTATTCTCTTCAATTCCCTTTTCGAATGCAATATTTGTCATAAACTACGATGAAATCCAAATTTGTACTGAAGTTTCGAATCAATGTCGAAGCTGGTATTCTAATATTAAGATTAGAATATTTTACATTTAGAAAAGTTATTTCCACTACATCATAAATACGTTTAGTGGTACTTTCATTTCCAAATGAGTTAATAATTAAATCTCCTTTATTAATCATCTTTAAATTCAATAACTCTGCAAAGTCTCTCAAAATAAAAAACGTATTGGCAGTAGCATCTAACATACATCGCGAATGAATATGACTACCTGCTTTGTGCTCTAAATCTGAAACTTCGTTATAAAATCGGAATGGAAATGCTGCTTTTTGTTCTCTTTGGGAAAAAGAGAAAAGCATGGGCGATACACAAAATTTTCGTTATCCTTATGATAGGAAATTTCACCCCCTCCCCCTTTACCTGTTAACTGGCGGTAAAACGTTTTCCTCTGTCATTTGATCATTCTCGGAAGTCAAAGAATGAAGCGAAAAGGAACCACAGTATTTACATTGATTTGATAATTATAATCATAGAGTTTTCTTGTATCATTATGAAAACAAATAAAGCACAAACCTTTAGCCATCTTTTCCCAGGTGCTTAGAAAGCAATCATAACTATGGTTTTTAGAACAGAAGATACATTGTTGATCACTCATCAATTTATTAACAGATTAGAGATTAAAACTTCACTTTGTATTGAATTCCGGTTGTGTTCATATCGTACAAATAGAAATGTCTCAGGTCCACTCGCAATAACAACGGTGCACGGTTTATTTTCAAAAGAATGGTTCCTTTTGATATCCGAATAACGATGTCTATTCGAGTCATTTTTGGTTTGTTCTTAAACGAATATTCTTTTACAAAAGAATACTTTGGGTTACTTAGTATTAAAGAAGCTTCTCTACATTTTACTTCTTTTTCTTATAAATTCGTCTAAATTCATAATACCAAATAAATTCGTCTATCTTTCGCTCATGATTATAATTTAAATTTTCGAGTACTTTTCGCAGAATTATTGGACCTGATAAGTTACTATATGTGGCTGTAGCTACAACCGGTGACTACAATGACCTAATTTATATACCTATCACATCATACTTTTTTTTAACCTATCTGTTACATTGGAACATGACTTAACAGAATCTATTAACAAAATGTTATGCATATTTAATAATATAATTATGTCTTCGCCCAAACCTTTCTATAAGTAAATGCATTATGCATCAAAATTTCGATAGGTAAGGGGAAATCCTAACAGTTCATATTCAATTAATCCTTCAAGATAAGTTTTAAATTACCTAAATTTTAAATTTTATTTTATGAATCACTTTTATGAATCAAAACTTCAAAGGAATTCCTGGAAAATCTAGAAACTGACTAAACTCGCCATAATATATCTGGATGTTTAACTTCGGACGCTTAACATTTTTGGTTTCTTTTCTATTAGAAATATTGTTATTTAAATAGGTGAATTTCGAAGCATTATTCTTAAAATCGCTAACTTCGCTTTGGGGTCTTTCATATAGTTTCGCTTTGCATTTCACGTTTTGATTTTAACACTAGAACGTCCGGGATTCCGATGACCCTCAAACATCCGCCGGTGTTGTTTCGACAAGGCGATATAGAATATATAAAAAATTGTAATAATTAAATAATTGCAGGACTATTGTTCAGTTGGGTTCAGTTTTAAGACTTTTTAATATTATTTCATGTATTTATCATATATTATGACCCTTTAAACTGTAACAAAACAAATTAGTTCTTCGGGTTCTTCGCAGTCACTGTCACGCAATCTTATGTCTTCACCGGAATCGAAATTTGAACAAACCGGCTCACCAAAATTCGATTCATTCTCAGAAAGCCCTCGCAAAAAAATTAGCAATTTCAAAAGGGCTTAGACCTTTTCTACGAGCCATCGTTTCAGGGTGTCAGCTCTGCAAAAGGTTCGAAAATCAAATGATTTTTTTTTATGAGCAATAAGCAAATGTGCTGTGTAACGAAACGCTTAGACCGAATAACACTGCAGAATAATTGATTCATTTTCGCTGTGAACCCAATAACACTGAATTCAAGGTCACTCAAATGGGCCATAGCACTTTGGGGAGTTTGTTTTACTTAGGGAACTATCGTTTGTTGAACGACGGCTATTTGCGTATAATTCAATGGACTTGGTCTGGAAATGACACAAGCGGACTTTCTAGGCATAATTAGTTGTAAAATCTATCCTAAATCATTTAGAACCACAAAACTCTTTCTGTGTAATCACCATGGAATATGATTAAAAGTGACGAAACATTTTCAAATTCCCGGCTAAAATACAGAAAGAAGAACAAACTAAATAGGCTCCACTGTCCAATCGACGCAGATGGGCGTTCTAATGTTAATTCGCTGTCCTTATTTTTATATTCTTTACTCTTTGCCAAAACAACTGTCATTTCGACTGATTTAATTTTTAATTGCACATCTTCGAACTTAACTCATTTAATTTTTTCTGTGGGCCAAGATTTTTAAGCTCAAAAGCTCATCAAATTTTGTTTTTGAATATCCTTCCATAATTTTCTTACTCAAGCTATTTTCGTTAAATGTTTGGAGAAGAAAATTCTTAAATATCTTCCCATTTCCTTTAATCTTTCCATTTTCATTTTAAGAATCAATTGTTCTAATAGAATAAAGAAAGAAACAGACATACCTCGAATCTCAGCTCAGCTCTTTCAGTCGCCATTCTCATCAATCCAAACTTAATTTCCAATATCCGTAATCCAAACTTGAATTTCATATGTTCCAAATTACATTTCGTTCCGATGATTCAGAAAGATTCGAAAGTCCAAATTAATACATTGGAGGTCGCCATAACAGCGTCATTTCAAATAGACATTTCTATTATTGGATATTTCAAATAATTGGTTCTTTTGCTTTCCAATTATTTATTACATCACATACATTTTATGAATATTAGAAACGCGAAATCATCATAAAGAAACACATCAAAACATATAGGCAATAATTCCAGAGCGTTTTAAATTATTATTACCGGCTATTACGTTTCCACACTCAGTCGAGCATGTTTTTATCCAAAGTGACTCAATTCCCCATCGGATAGGGAAGACGAGTGCTAGATTTTCCCTTTTTATCGCCACATTCTCCATCATGAAGCGGCGTTCACACGAGGCCAATTATTGCGCTCAATAGAAGGTCACGACTACATCAAGAAGACCACAATGGAACAATGGTAAGTAATTGTTATTATTTGGCACTGTCCCATTGGAATCACATGATCTTCTTGATATAGGCGTGACCTTCTATTGAGCGCAATAATTGGCCTTGTGTGAACGATACTTTCCTAAGCGTGTGCAATTGTTGGTAAATATGATTTGGATCAATTGTAAAAAAATATATACTTGTAAATGATGCTGAAAGAAAAAAAAATGTTTCTTTCACTTAATTTGATAAATAGGAAGTTAAACAATGTATCCCCATTCATTCCTAATACAATTTCTCTCTCTCTCTCTCTTTATATATATATATATATATATATATATATATACAATGGTGTGCAAAACTTAAGTAACAGGTATGTTTTTTGCCATAACTTCACGAGAAATCATCTGAGAGACATGAAATTCAGAAATGAGATACAGCATTTTGTTCTGAAAGAATGACGAAAGCATAGTTGCTCAGAAATGAATACAATGCATTCAGTATGGAATCAAGCGATTTCCAACGCCAGTGGATTTGGAGAGAGGTCGGAACACGGTTTCATCCCAGTAACATCACGGAAAGAAACCGTATCGGTGGTCCTGGAGTTGTCGTCTGGGGAGGCATTATGATGAACGGGCGGACTGAGCTCCACGTTTTCGACAGAAGTTCTGTAACTGGAGAGGCATTATGATGATTGCTATTGTCAGGAGGTGATCCTTCCCCATGTGCGTCTGTTCCGAGGTGCCATTGGATCAGACTTCGTTTTTATGGATGACAATGCACGGCCACACAGGTCTCATGCTGTTGAGGAGCTCCTGGAAAGTGAAGATATCAAGATATCACTCGAATGGATTGGCCGGCGTGCTCCCCTGATTTAAATCCGATAGAACATGTGTGGGATGTTTTGGAGAGACATCTTGCGGCATGATTACATCCTCCTGGGAACACCAGACAACTTAAACAGATGCTGATTGAGGAATGGGCCCTCTTACCTCAAGAACTTTTGGACAATCTGTTGCTGAGTATGGGGAGACGGTGCGAAGCAACCATTGCAGTAAGGGGAGGGCATATCCCATACTAAGGAACATCTGCTTGCTGATCTTCCTCTTGGACAGACAATCATGTGTAACGATACTATGAGTTCAATAAAGCCTTTTTTTGTTTGATTCCATACTGTATGATTTGTATTCATTTCTGCGCAACTATGCTTTCGTCATTCTTTCAGAACAAAATGCTGTATCTCATTTCTGAATTTCATGTCTCTCGGCTGATTTCTCGTGAAGTTATGGCAAGAAACATACCTGTTGCTTAAAATTTTGCACACCAGTGTATTTGACAACAGCAACATATAACTGAAATCTGTGGTAGTAAAAGATAATTGCATTAGCTCACGAAAATAGCTGGATACAAGGAAATATAGGCTACATCCAATCACTGAATAAGGAGTTAGAGGATAAAGTTTGTTCCCAATTCTCAAACACCCTGTATAAAACGGAATTTCATGTATTTCATAGCGCCATTCTAATTTTTTTCAGGTTCGCTTCTAGAGGCAAGAGAACTGTCAAGAGAAATCGGCATGCAACTGATCGTAAACGGGTTTTTGAATGTAGAAACTTTTTTCTTCATAAGGTAACTTATTTCCAAATTTTCTATTTTGTAACGAGACATTTTCATAACAACATGAGGCAATTATTTTCAATTGTTTGTATTTTTAATTATATTTATATAATTTCTACGCTCCAATATTGAGAGGACTTTGTCAAATTTTTGAAAATAATTTGTCGACAATTTTGAAAATTATCGTAGAATTGCATTGTATAGCAATATATAATTTCGACCTGTTATTACTTCTTAACAAGATATAAAAAGAAGGGTTTTTAATTCATTTCGTTTTCTTTTTCAGCGCCGTCCTCCTTTCTTACGGAGTAATGAAAATGAAGGAGCAGAAGCTGAACATTTTTCTATACATCTTTAGACGTTTTTGGAGGTAAACCATTTAAAACGGCATATATAATTTATTATACTTAACATTAAATATGACACAGGGAAGTTGTTTCCAAGACGTGTTTTCGCAAGTATCACATATAATAATTATGGAAATATTACAAACTAAAAATGAGGTGTCATATCTAATAATTAATACATCTCTCATATTTAATGATGAATACTAATATGCTATTTAGTTGGATAACGTTTTTTACTGATTTCAAAAGGATACTAAACAGAAAAAAAAATATGGAGGAAATAGATAAGTTTAGCTGCTTACTGGGCTCAGTGATATCTTTTTAAATAAACATTTGGGCGACTTATAAATAATAAATAATATAATAAATATTTGTTTATTCTATTGAGCGTTTACTTTCTCGATTGCAAAGTACGCAAGGAAGAAGTAATATAATTTTCATATAATTTAACCTTCATGCTTATTAGGGGGACCTTGGATTCGATTTGGCACTTTCGCGAATTATTCACTTAACCCTTTCTAGGGCCGTGGAAAGTATGCTTCCCACCAAATTTATCAATCGTTGTATGAAATTATGTAGGTTGGCATAAGTTCTGACAAAATTTTTTAGTAAAACAAAAACTAAGATACTTCAGTTCTTTATCTTACACAAAATGATGTGTCTTGATTTGTTACTTAATTATTAATTAACCAAATTAATTAATTAATCAAATTAAATTTATCTAATAAGCTAAATGAATCCCTTTTCTTATTCTAATTTCAAGCCTAAAAATATCTAAACATAATATGACTAGAAAAAAATGGCCCCTTAAAGAGTTAAGGTGATGAATTTTTTTATGAATATGAATTAAATTATAAATAAATATCTTTAAAAGAAGTATATTATTATTTTTTTAAAGTAATATGTAACTTTTATAAAAAAAAAATTTTAATGTTTCAGGGAACTTCATTTTTTAATTTTTTTTCTGTTATTTTTGACTTATTTTCCTATGTAAATGTATGATAAAATAAAACCGGTCATAATTTTGTAATTCCAATCAAATGTTAATTTTTTTTTAATATTTTTATATAAGCGCATTAAATTTTTTAAGAATTTTATATTTCTCTGAACTAAAATTAACTTTTAACTGACTAAAAGAACTAACTTTTAAAACTAATTTCTATTGCACAAGTTTCCTTTCATGTTTAACCGAAATCATTATCAATTTCTTCAATTTAACCGAAATTATTATCAATTTTCAATCTTCATTTTCTTAAGAATTTTATATTTCTCTGAAAAAAAATTAACTTTTAACTGACTAAAAGAATTCGTTTTTATTCAACTAGCTTTCCTACAATGTTTAACCGAAATCTTCATTATTAATTTGATTTCATTTTCTCAAAAATTAAAGCACCTCAAATATTTCAATGATATTTAAATCTAATTAGAACATTGTTTTGAGAAAAGTCATTATAATGTGATTTTTTATAAGCCCTTAAATATTCATTTTATTAAACAATACATATTATAATGTTATTTTAGTTGACAATAAACTTATATTTTGGTGCTGAAACAAATAAAAATTTCATATTTTCGTCCCTTTTTGCTTATTTCAATCCTCTTAAAATCTTTCGGATTATCTCTCGGATAATCTTTAAACTAATTCGGGATAGTAAATTACTTTAAATTTACTCAATGCAGATACCGGATTTGTTTCTGAAATACAAAAATCTATATAGTAAATATATAAGTAAGAAATAACCCATCCCGAATTCGTTAAGATTTTCAAGCTATTACGTTTAAAATCCGATAGGCCCGTTTATTTTTAACCTTTATCGAGAAGTCAAGTCTCGTATTGGAAAAACATGTAACACAGCCCATCTAGAAAATAACGTGCAATCCGCCACTGATGTCGCAACAGCAAAAGAGCCTGTCGGTGATTGAAAAAATGACATAGCAGAACATGATAGTGAAAGTTGTGGCCATGACTATGGCAGAGTTTCGCAACTTGCAGACTTGCTTCTTTTATAATGATTGCTCAACAACGCTGAAGAAGGTCGTTGTCTCGGAGCATATGAAAGCCAAGCTCAGGAACGCTACTTGCATCAGTTCATTCTTTCAAATCATTTGTTTTGTTTTAAAATGAACGATGTGAAACGAGATCGTTCTTCGTATTCTACAAATCTATTTGAAAGAAAATTAATAAATATCAAATATTACTTCATTATAGATATTAAATAGAGAATCATTATTAGAAAATGTAGCTGTCATTTCCACTGTGAATTTAACCAATTAACTGTTTCGACCTCTTCGGAAAATGCGTATCTAAATTGTATAGCAAAAATTTAGCGATGAAGAATTACTCGTCAAACACAGAGCATCTGTAATATGAAATTATGTTGTAAAGCAATATGTAATTAATTGCTCTGTAGAGGGACGAGACACTTTATTATGTGTTATGCCATGGATGAAAGAATGAGTTCAGTTTCAGGAACTACTTTTTATTAGCGGGTTAAGTTCCACGGCACAAACATTTAACACAAGCATATTGAAGAGCAAGGCATAGAACAAATACACACGGCAAGCAAGGACAACACAAGAGACAAGAATGAGGAATCATGGGAAAACATGGCTCTTGATAGGTGGCTCTAGTAGCGCCACCTATGAAGAAAGGAGAAGGCAGTAATTGTAACCGCTACAGCTTTATAATCGATTCAAAATAAAAGGTGCGTTTTTATCATGCTCTACTCCTTGAAAACTTCTTAAATTTAGAGAAATAATTTTCTCATTTTAAAGTAATGGATTTTTCAGCAAAGATACCTTCTTTTCAAGGCATTAATACATCATACCTCCGAGGAATGGTGGCCAAGAAACTAAATAAATTATTCCTCACCTTGAAAGAGGAATAACTTCTCCCGCCAAGTCTTCCATCAATTCATTTTGTCCTTGAATCTTCTTTTCCAAACGAACCTGAAGCAGTATCGTTATCAATGTCCCACCCCACTTCCCCCATACTTCTCAGTCATGGTGACAGTTTCATTTCCCTGGGACCTGTCATGATTCCTTTTAAATGCTGTCATATCAGTTTTATGGAATAA
>JAPMOR010107946.1:0-19757 GCA_026543865.1 Argiope aurantia | reverse complement strand
TGTGTGTGTGTGTGTGTGTGTGTGTGTGTGTGTGTGTGTGTGTGTGTATGTGTGTGTGTGTGTGTAACAAACCCTATGAATAAATAACAAATAAATGTGGCAGCTTAAGTTCTTATAAAAACAAAATTAATATTTTCACATATTAATATTTCAATAATAATATCAAAAGTAAATATTATTCTGCAATTTCAAAATATTGTCGATTCTAACACTTTTCTAACATTTATTAAGCAAGTTTTCTATTAGTTATGCGATTTTTAACAGACAGTATTAAAATGACCAGGTTAAATGTTCAGCATAGAAAATGAGGAATAATAAATAATATCATAATAAATAAAATAAACCCCATTTATTTATTATTTATGTTTTAAAATATTATTACCTAAAAAAACATGACTTTTCAGTAATCATAGATTTCCATGACGTACCCAAGGATGTCATATCTTCACTTGAATAATTAAATATACTCTCAAAATTTCTCTATATTATTAATTGCATAATACAATTAAAAGAAAAACTTGATTAATTGGTTAGCTCTTTCAGATTGAAAAATTATTATTTGTTAGTAAAAATGCAATTAAAAACTGAAATATCTCAGATTTAAAATTCTTCATTTATTTGCGGATTAATTATTTTTAATAAATTAAAATTATTCATTTTATCCAGAAAATACAAACTATTAGGTTAAAAGTAATTTTTATGAAACTTACTAATAAAAAACTTTTTTGAGGAAAAACCGAAATGTTTGAGCAAGATACATTGCATTTAGAATGCGTCAATGCTGCTACATCTAAAATACAAATGAAATTATCCAAATTAAAAACAATTAATGATCCTTACGTTCATATTGCATTAAAATATAATAAAATGATAAACTAATTATTTTATTTATATTAACGTCCCATTTTAAATCGACAATAGAGCTATTTTGGGACGGATCTCATAATTGTGAATTGCGGTCAGTTCAATGACGAAGACGACACCTGAGCTGCCCCCTCTCCAAACTTCCACATCACACCAGAGGGAGGATGTTTGACCCCGACACAATTAGCACGCACCAGACCCTCTTACACAACGGTTCTTTGATGAAACTGGGTCTAGAATTGAAACACTCTGGTTTCGAAGCCGAGACCTTAACACCAGTCCACTGAGGCCTTAGTGAAAAACTATAGAAAAGAACGATGAATTTGACCTAACGATTTGATCAAAGATCATCTTCAAGCAGTTATATGAGGGGTCTGACCTTCGTTCTTGGAACTTTCAGGTCAAGAGACTTCAATACTTGGACAAAACTCAGACCCCTCACAGAATAAAGTCTCTGGTTTGAATTCCCGATTGAAGGTAACCTTAGTAAAGTCTTCTGATTAGATTCATCGTTTGTTTCTCATTAATTTTCAAATTTCCTTTAATTTCAATGTGGCATAAACTTTATCTTGATTATTTATAGTTTAGATCAGGGATGGCGGCGAACCAGTGGCACGCGTGCCATTGATGGCACGTGAAACAGTATTTTGGGCACGCCGCCAATCAAAACGGTTTGCATTTCAGTTCAAAATAACAAAATTCACTATAAAGTATTACGAACAAATGCGAGTGTTCCCATTCCATTTTCTAGAAAACGCATATATTTGTACGGCTGTTAAAAATTCTCTTGCTGAGAAAGAAATTGATTTGAAAAAAATTGTTTCAGTAACTGATGGGGCTTCAAATATGGTGGTGGTGGGGGGGGATTGTTTTCATTAGTTTGTTTCAAACAGACATAGGACACTCGTTTCTTGAATTCGGAGGCTTTAAATAAGAACTAATAACACTGGAATAGGTTTGAAATAAGCGAAACGGCTTTATTTGACGCTTTGTGGATGAAGTCAACTCGGTGTATAATGGCTTACTAATGTATAATAATATTCGCTGGTTGAGCCGCGGGAACGTACTTCAAAGATTTGTTGACTGCTTGGAAGAAATCGGACTGTTTCTGCAAAATGAGGTTGAAATTGAACAATACTCACAGTTGTTGGATATTATGTGACTCTCAAAATTCATGTTTTTACAGACACATGCCAACATTTCATTGAATTGAAAGTAAAGCTTAAAGGAACAAAATAAAACAATTATCATCATGATGGACCTCATTCGCATTTCTGGCGCTGGGTAGCATGTTTTCAGGAACGATATTATTACCAGAAACTATAAATACTTCCTAAATTAGAAAAAAAAATATCAAAGATTTAGATGTAGATGAGAAACCAGACGGAGAAAAAGTTATTGAAGAATTTATTTCCGTAATTGATTCTTCAGTCAAGAATTTTTCAGCAGGACATTCTCAGTTCAAAGAATTATCGGAAATGCTCAAGTTTATTATGTACCCTGATGTGACTTCATTTGATAAATTGAATTAGTCCCACTACTATTAGTTGGAAATTGAAGAATTTGAAATGCAACTGATTGATTTCCAGTCCATATAGATTCAAACATTTATTGAAAGAAGGAAAAAGTTGGAATTGATTGAAACAAAAAGATTTACAAGCAATATAAGTAAAAATGCCAGTAACGAAATTTTGGAAACATGGAATTCGATTCCAGACACATTTAACTGTTTTGAGAAGATGGCTCATGCTATTTTAATCATATTTTCATCCACCTATGCCTGCGAGTCATTATTGTCAGAGATGAATAGCATTAAAGACTCTCTTAGAAACCGTTTGGCAGATGACATCAATTCAACATGCATTCTTCTAAAAGTGACATCTTACAATCCTAATATAGGCTATTTTCCTCTAATCTGCAAGTGCAAAAGTCACACTAACGTTACTTTAATTTGAATAACTCGTATAACTAAAACCTTTACTTCTATACAGTGCAAAATGTATTCTTTCATAGTAAATAAAGTTTTGAGTTGTTAGTATTTAGTTTTATTATTATAACAATAATCACGAGTCAAAATTATTTGACGGCCCGTCTATACCTCATTAAACATTTCTTTAGAAAAAATGGCAAGTTGATCCATAAAGGTTCGCCACTCCTGGTTTAGATCATTGCAATCACATCGTATTGTCAGCATATTCTTTTTGTCCCAAATATTAAAAAAGGAAAGCTTCATAGATGTCAAATGGCACCACAGGCCTGAAAAATTAAATAAAATTACCTGCTCAATCGAATGCATTTCAACTAACTGTTCTCGTCATTTCTTTTCTAGCGACATCAATTATTTTGTTGACCGAGGATATTTCAGGACATACGTGCACTGTGCATCGTACTGTGTTGGATTAATAGTGGGTTATGTTCTAGCCACAAAACAGAAACTTCATATTCCACTGGTAAGTTCATAGGATCCATCTTTTTGCAGCATATTAATACAATAAGTTTTGCATCAATTGACTGAATTGTTACTGAACTATTTTAACCCCTTAAACGACACAGCAATATTGCCTTCCTTACCGTTTGGCCTGCGTTTTCCGTTGATGTTCTCAGCATTTAGATTCATCTTGTATGCAAGATGTTTTCTGTGTTTTAATGTAACATATAAAAATATTGTGATAAGGAAAACTTGAGACGCATTTATTAATACAAATGTAATTTTTTTTATTTTATTTCGTTTTTATGTCACTCACCGGTGACTGTCGCGATCTGTACGGAAAATTTTAAAGTCAGTCACCAGTAACTGACACAGTCATCGATGATTGACGTAGCGTTTAACGTGTTGAGTTTTGTAATTTTTATCTTGTTAGATAATATTTCGTTTCTGAAATGTGCTGTCTTTATTGATTCAAATAAGAATCCGTAGAACATTTCGGGCCGGCGTCCTGGCATAGGGGTAGCTCGTCTTCCTCGTGATCTGGGCGTCCCGGGTTCGAGTACCGGTTTGGGCATGGTTGTTCTTTCGTTGTTCTATGTGTGAATGTGCCCTCCTGTAAAAAGGGGTTGTGCAAGCGAATGAGTGATGCATGAGTAGCTAAGTCGTACTCTTGGCCCTAGTTGGCGCTACTATAAAAACAAGAGACGCTCCCCCACAGGCTTAAATCGGCTGTCTCTGAACAGCGGGGCTTGTCCGATGGCAAGTGCCATAATTACAAACAAACAGAACATTTCGGTGTTTGCGGATTATGTATAATTTTTGCATCGAATCATAACGTCTTAGAAAGATTTAATTTCAGTATATAAATTGGAGAAACTATAATTTTATGACCGTATGACGCTTGACGATTAAAGAGTTGATAAAATGACTGAATCAGAACAATTCTTGCGAGGAAAAAACTGCAGCTCGCATGTATGTACTTGAACCGATGTTCAGATGCCGTTTATCTTTGCACGAGTGAATTTTAATGAATGGATGGCAGTGTCTAGAAAAATAGTAAGATCGAAGAAAACTATTTTATAAAGAATGCAGTTCTCGCGCATTTTAATAAAAATAGAACACATTAAAATAAATATGGTACACGAAATAAAGTTATTCCGTTGCCGATGATAACTGACACACACGTTTGCCGACCCTGTTTCCTCTTTCCCCTAATGCAAATCTTTTTGGTAGAAAACAAACATTTTTTTTGTCTTGCAAATGAGATGCATTTCTTGTTAGAATCTATTGACTTTATGACCTCTTTTTCAGTCAATTTCAGACCTTCTTTTCAACCTCGTAATTTTTTTAACTGGATCTGAAGAGTCGGATTCCTAATAAAGATGATCTTTTGTATAATCGGTCATTTGTATATAAGGTCATCAATAGCTAGCAGTTTTACATTTGACTCCATCAATTGCTGTTAACTTCCGTAAGAAATTTTTGACCAAGATTGTCAATTTCTTTCGTTACATAAACGACTTTATCAGTTTCTCGTATATATTTATGATAAAAAAAATCTAAATTATGAATTTTGTGTTTGCATCATATTCTAAAACGAAAATATTTGAAGCGGACTGGTTTGATTTAGTTATATTAAAGTCCCGTCTAAAAGCAACACGAGAAATATTTGGGGGACGAATCTCGTAAATTTGAACCGCGGTGAGATGGCGAGGACTACACCTGAGCTGGTAACCCCTTCCGACGGATTTAACATGCACCAGACCTGATTACACGACGGTTCTTCGGTGGAATCGGGTATCGAATAGGAAACTCTCCCATTCCGAATCCGGGACCTTACCACCAGGCTACCACGGCCCTTTTGAAGCGGGAGAAGAAAATAATGAATAGCTTAATTTCAAATTTGTGGATTCTCAAATTGATTGTTTTGTTTGAAATATGAGAAGAGAAAGCAATCGACAAAAAAATTCTACCTCGAAATTTTTATAAATTTCCAGATTTTATACCTCTTGAAAACAATTTTTTTAAATTATCTGCCTCTGTTGTGTTTCAACACTCAAATGACACAAAATCGTAAGGATGTAGATAAGATAATATTGGCCCGAAGGTTGAACTTGCCAATGTGCATTAAATTTTGGACCAAATCTATCTTTTGATAAGCAGGTTCTCGATTATTTTTGCGTTCTATTCAACTGAATAAAAATGGACCACATTCGCAAAAAGAAAAATTGGCAATTACAATCATTCGTGCTTAATGAAGTACAGTACACTCCCGAGTATCTGGTTCGCGACTAACCAGCTTCCGTACTAACCGGCCTACTTTTCTTTTAACGAAATTAAATGGAAATGTAAGGCTTTGCAGAAGCAGTCATCTATTTAGGACTTTTTCAAAAAATTAAAACTGTATGTTTTGACTCATATCTTAGGGTTACCTTTTCATATTTGTGTAATCGTTTATCAATGAAAAGTAAAATAAGTTTGAGTTCATTTTCCTAAGAATTAGGCCTACGATTTACTTTAAAGTTTTGTTAATGTTTCCTACATTTAAGTTAGGCATTACAGAATTTATGTTGAAATGTGAACAGTTTATATCCTTTTTACTTGCTTTTTCTCAAATAAATTTTTTAAATGCCCAGTGCAGTATATAAATATATATTGGGTTGTTCGAAAAGTAATTCGTTTCTGTTCTTTTTTGTGTGTGTGTGTGTGTGTGTGTGGAAATGAAAGACAGTTTTCGTATAATAAACAAATACTTTATTAAATTATATATTGGCCGTTCTGGTCCAACACCTTTTGCCATCTTTCTGGTAGTAGCATCATTCCACGCTCATAAAATTTTTGGTCCTTGCTGCCAAAAAACGGATCGAGTTGGTTTTTGACCTCCTCATTTGAGGTGAAGGTTTTACCGTCTAAAAATTTTTGCGAACCAGTTCTGGCACTGGCGTACTGTCAACACACCTTCTCCATACACATCGGTCCCTTTCTTTCTGGCTTGAACAGCATTTTTACCCTTTCTGTAGTAAAAAAGTAAGATATATCGAAAATGCTGCTTATCGCTCTCCATATTTAAAAGGGCACCAACCAAAAACTACTGCGTAGAATTAATTGGACTTTTTCACACACAAGCCTTGCTAAATGAACTCGCAAAGCATATAAAAATGATACAGCTTAAATGTGAAGTTGGGTGCAAAAAAATACAATTAAATCCTCTGTCGGGAAAAAACGAAATTATTTTCCGAACAACCCAATATAAACTACCAGTTCAGAGCCCTCTATTTTAACTGGCAGCTTCACGTTTGACATGGCTTGAGATAAATGGAGAGCACTCAATAAGAGAGAAAAATAGGTATTACATAATACATTTGGTATAAAAATTTCTTCCGGCATTAGTGGGCAAATAAAGGAGTTCCTAAAACTCCGGACTATCCGGCATTTTTAATATCTGGTTTGCCCTTCCGCTACATTAGGCCAGATACTCGGAAGTGTACTGTATATATTATATTATTATTATTTTCTTTGTGCACACACCATCACTCCTATCCAAGAAAGATATTATTAATGTTGGTTATTCAATTGTCTTTTGCCACTCAGAGCCGTAAGAAGATCGAATGTATTCATTTGTTATTGGAGTTGCAAAATAAATGTTTTAGAGTACTAATGAAATCATGAAAGCGTTACATGACAATCATACTAGCATCACGGAATAGATTTTTAATTTTAATTTTTGTTTCTTTGCTTGAATTTTAACAAATCATGAAAATCATTTATTCAGATACTCGAGTCCGGCGAAATCTAATTTTTAAAAATTAAAATAATCAGGGGAAAAAAATAAATGTTTGTTATTTTTGGATAATTTTGTGGATATCAATAAAGAATGACTAGTTTCCAATCATCAACAAGCACGAAAAAAATCATATTTTTTTTTTGTATTTCTTTATATGCAAAGTAGACAAAGAAAATGTAGTATGATCATCAAAAAATTTCAAAATCGAATCTCCGTGCGTCAGACTGCCCTGCTTTCAAAAAACACATTTTATAGAATTATGTCTGTCTTTGCAGAAGATAGCTCAAAACGTTTTGAGTAATCGATAAAATGTTGAACAGAGTCTTTATTCCAAATTGGTAGATTTCTGTCAGATTTTTACAAAATCCATTCAGAGGAAGTCTGTCTTTCCGACTGAACGTATGTAAGGCAACACGATAACTATAAAACTAAAAGAGCCATGTGAATCAAAACACACACACAGATTTAGCATTTAAAGTGTAGATATTTATTAAATTTGAAATTCTTCAAAAGGTTGATCATCTAACGGTCTTTGCATTCACAAGCATACAAATGCAATTTTTCAACCAATTCCTTCCCAAAACGTTTTAGTTCACTCTCCCATAAAGGCGCTATCCCAGAGAATTTCTCGCATGGCATTGGCGTGCAATAGTTAAGAAACATTAGCCTTTGGCGGTGAATTTAGCGATTGGACTCAATCTGTCGTGTGATCCTTGGCGATTCATCCTGGATTGCGGCTGATCATATCTGAAAATAGAATTTTTGCTTTAGATGCGTTTTTCCCGTCCCTTGGCTGAAAATTGGATAGGTACCTCCACTATAAATGTTAAATTTGTGTAACGAATTTTGCTCATTTATCTCTCTTCGTTTTGTAATTATCGTGATAACTTATATTCAAGCAGCCGGACAGACAGACTTGCTCTGAATAGATTTACTCAAAATTTTTTACAAATCTACAAAATGGGTATAAAGACCCTACACCAAATTTCATTCATCTAATTCAAAATGTTTTGAGTTGTCTTTTTCACAGTTAGACAGACGAACGAATATAATGCCGAAAATGTTTTTTTTTCTAACTCAGGGAGATCTGAAATAGGAAGATTTTCAAAATCTCGAGTTCGAAATTTTTAGCACCTACAATATTTTAAATTTCTTGAACGAGAAAGCAAAAAGCAATGGCAGTTGCATTTCGTCTCAAATTTTAATTTCAATCAATTAGAAAAAAAGCGTATAAAATATACAATCAGTTTCCTGATGCCTTTGTATGGACCACATTCCAGTGATTAATCGCCACAAAGTCTTCTAGATAATGACTGATCGCGAATGGTATACGGTTAATAAAACAAAAGTACATTCATTATAGAATATGGGAGAAAGTTAAAACTTACGAAGAGACCGCCCCGGTCGATTTTAACATATTAATGCTTATAGGCTAGCGTTCTATCTGTCATTTATCTAATGCAAAACTTTGATTCTTGAACAGACCATTAAACTTGAATGACCAAATTTGGCGCAGGTTGTGCAATAGACAGTAGGTCCTCACTAGTAAAAAGTTATTCAAGCTTTTAATTATATTTCTCATTCCTTAAAAATCTGAATTGAAATTTTCTTAATAAATATGTAGTTCTTGAATAACGCATCCATTCATAAACATCCAGAAAGTGAGATCAGAAGTGCTTCTTCTTTGTTTCATCTTTTATAGCGTCTGAACATCGTTGGATGGATCTCGGCATTCGCAGCTGCCTTGACTGTGCTGTATGGAGTGTACGACTGGAACCAAGGGAATGTTCCCGGCATAATAGTTTCCACTCTCTACACTTGCACCAATAAACTAATATGGTCACTTGCATTAGCATGGGTCACGATAACCTGCATGACTGGGAATGGAGGTAAGATTTTGCATGAATATACACTTTGGTAGAAATCAGTATATTTTTAACCTATTTATGATTCTTTTTCCATTTGACAAGATATACTGTCAAAAAGTTTTGAAAATAATCTCTCTCTCTCTCCCCTTCCTTTGTGTGTTTCCTTTTTAAGTCCTTCGTTGCACTTCTTTGGAACTTGAGAAATGTTGTCCTTTTAAGAAAATTCTATTGGAGACTTGTAGAATCTTGTAGACTTTTGGAGGCCGGAAAGAGATATTTGGGCTGGTAATTTGACATCAAGAGGAACCTGTATATTTGGAATTTATCATGATAAAGCACCAACTGCTTTATTTTCCTCACGGAGAATATTTTCAGATGCCTGTAATTATAAAATATATGCATGTCATACATAAATAGGCATATATTCTGAATATTTGGTCACATGACCATTTTCTCTTCTCCAACGAAAATGGCATAATTCATTTGCATTTTTGAAATGCCTTAAAAGTTTTACGATGTAATATATATGTTGAATATTGCCAAATATGATAATAACGCCTACTTTAAAATATCTCCTTTCAATCCTTACAATGCTCCAAACATCATAATAATTTAATTGGTAAATTATTCAAGGAAGCGTATTAAAACATTAAAATATTATGCAACTTTTTTTTACCCTTTTTGTTAAAGATTGACATTAATATTTTTAACGCACAATGGATACTGCTTTAATGCATTGAAAAGGCTATCCGTACATTATCATATTGGTATATTAATCAAATTTTAATTTTTAATTGATTAATTCATTTAATTTAACAGTACTTTTGTTCGCTTTCGGGATTGGATTTGTATTCGTGTGCGTTTCAAAAATATTTAATACATTTTTTGTTTGCATATAATTATTGTTATAATTAAAGGGAAAATTTTAAAAAATAATGACATTATCATGCTATGAAGTTTGAATTCCTAATTCGAATCTTTTGAAATTTTTTTTCTTTCCAAAAGGAATTGTAAGAACTATCTTAAGCTGGGAGGCGTTCGTTCCACTGGGGCGGCTGACGTACATGACATATCTAGTCCATCCCATCATACAATTCATGTATTTCGGAAGTACCAGAAATCTCATAAGGTCGGACCATAGAACTATGGTAAGTTTCCAACTCACTAATTATACTAATTTTATATTTCAAGGATATAAAGGACCTCCATGAATTTCTCATTTTTTTGAGTAATTCTTTTGAAATTTTTATAGAAATTTTAATAAATAGCATGATGAATATTAATTGCGAACTCTTTTTGTTATAAGTTACATTGAATGTGTAATTTCAATACCAATTTTTGCTGATTTTCCATAAAGCAAATCTTTATTATGCTTTTAACTGCTAAATTTTAATGGCCACAATAATAAACGTTGATGTCAAAAAGCAAACGGAATTGCGTCAACTTGTTAATCAATATCGAATGAAATTCTTTTAAATGTTCACTAAAGTTGAAAACATTTAACTATCTTTGTCAAATTTTATTGTTCTGTCACTGTAATTTAAGCGTATATTGTCTTAAAAAAAGGTGTTCAAATTGTTAAAAGCATCGAAATTATGGAGAAAAAATACATACTAGCAGTTTTATTCTTCAAAATGTTGAATTGACTATCCAAAACAGGCCCCGAACTATTCACTCGGATATGTTATCGCACACGGGGATATAGAAGTTGAAAACTGGTGTTTCCATTTAAATAAAAGGTTATTAATCTTAGAGGAAAAATTTATAGTTATTATATTTTTATTTAAAAAAAACTGCAAAATGAGCAGCCAGATATTATGATAGTTTTAATAAGTTAGGGTAAAATTTTAAAAAGGTGAAAATTCGGAAAAGCATATTTTTTTTCAGTAAAATTTCAGAATTTCCAATTAAGTATATGTACATGGAAGGGAATAACTAATAATAATTTCAAATAGACATATAACTTATTTTTTGAAAAATTCGGATGAAAAAATAGCATTGTCGAAAAATGGCCATAAATACAAAATTCGTGGATCGAAAAATTATCTTACTCTAAAAGTCCTGTTTTTCGACAGCACTGAAGTCGGCGACTTTTAGAAAAAAGAGATGAAAATTAAACTTGAAGCAAACGTTTTGTCTTGGTTATTAATTCTGAACACATTTTTCATTAACTGTTAAGCACGCGAGCAAAACTGTTTAATGTCTTTCTGGAATTAGCCTCTATAAAATTAGATTTCTATTTAAATTTAGTATGCTTATATCATTTAAAATTGAAGAACTTCTCTTACGGAGTGGGATAATTTTTTGGTTCACGAATTCTGTTTGGCAGAAAAATACTTATGAACATTTTTTCGTGACACCATATTTCACCATTTTGATGAAATGCAGCAGATATAAATTTGAAATTTTTGTCATTTTATGCAAAATATACTTAACTGGAATTCCAAATATTATGCTGAAATAGAAATAAAAATTTTAAAAAATGTTTTTTGTTTTCAAATTTGCACTTTTTTCACTTTACTTCCACTCTCATTAAACTATCATATCGTTTGACAGTTCATTTTCATGACAGTTCATTCTCAGATGACAGTCTTTTATTTAAATATGAAATTTCAAGACCCGTTTTGGATAGCCAATTCAATTTCTGGCCTCATCTTCTGCCGATAAAAGGCTTTTATGTAATTTTTCGTTTATGCAAGTACCATCCAAATAAATTAAAATGATCCTTAATAGAAATACTGACTGATGCATAGAATCAAAACTGTGACCCATAACATTTTCTTTTTCAAAATTTTCAAGCGAATGGTAGAGGGTCCCTGAGACATTTTCTATTAAATATGCATATCAGGCTGTTAGTTGAGCTTGAAAGGCTGGATGGACAATTATAAAGAATCCAAGATTTGAAAGTAGTTTGTCCTCGTAACTAGAGCATTTTGACATCATCTGTATTCTTGAGCTTATATGTGATTGCTTTCGTATATCTTAACTTACCTTTTTATTGTGGGGACGCATTTTTGAGTCATAATGCATTCTCCCAATCTAGACAACAATTTAAATTCTAATCGATATTTTCTACTTTATTACTCTTTTTAAGATAATTTGCTTAAATAATTCGAAACTGAATGCATTATGCTGCATTATTATTCAAATCAAAAGGCATAGTAGTCTTTTTGCCTTTATAAGTATCAATTAAGAACAGATTAAATATTTTAGATATTAAGAATACCAAATTAGGCTAGGTTTTAAGAATACTTACATTTTTAGGTATTAAAAATTTCTAAACAATATGTAATTGACATTTTAAATCAAAATCTTATAACGTCACGATTGTCGTATGTATTAGACATTTTTTTCTTAAGTCAAAGAAAATTGATCTAGATAATATCTAGGTAACATTCTCCCAATCTAGATAACAATTTAAGATCTAATCTATATTTTTCACACTTTTTTAATCTTGCTAAGATAATTTGCTTAAATAATTCGAAACTGAATGCATTGTGCTGGATTATTGTTCAAATCTAAAAACATAATAATATGTATTAATAATATATTAATGAAGAACAAATTAGATATTAAGAATACCAGATTAAGTATTTTAGGTTTTAAGAATATTTACATTTTAAGGTATTAAGAATTTCTAAACAATAAGTTATTGACATTTTAAATCGAAATCTTATAACGTCACGATTGTTGTATGTATTAGACATTTTTTAAAAATCGAAAAAAATTTTACATATCAAAAATAAATTGCTACTCTTGCTTTATGATTTATTTACCTTCTTTTTAAAAATATCCTAAACATTTCTTCACGTTATATATGTTGCACTCTTTAGCAGCTTCACATTTTCTTATGTGATTCTGTTACAATGTACAAATATATTAAATGGCTAAAATATTTCCAATTTCACCTTATATTAACTTTATCGTTCGCCTAATTAAAATCATCTGTTAAATTCCAAATTTTATCTAGGAAAAAAATGCGTAATTTGTTTTTAACTTTCTGCCATTTTTCTCTTTCAGGTTTTTATGTATTTATCAAATGTAGTGCTTGGTTTTATGCTGGCTTTTGGCTTGAGTTTGCTGTTTGAATCCCCGTTCATGGCCATGGAAAAACTCATGTTCTCTGCCAGCAGATCAAGAAGAGATGCTGCTAAAGACAGTAGTAAAAGCCTTAAAACAGCCGATTCAGACATGGGCATCTCATCGACTTTGAAAGCGAATGGCATCTGTGCTGTCAACATTAAACAAACTGATTGTAATTATTAAACTGGAAAAGAGAAAGCGTTGGAAGAGTGTGGCATTAGTGACATCACTGCCAACAGATTATATATAATAATAAAACTGAAGCTACAAAAAAGTTTGGATTAGGATGACATATGTGTTATTAACATCAAGCATGCTGATTGCAGTAATTAAAATGGAAACTGAAACCTTTAGAAAAGGATGACTTATTGTTCTCTAACATTAAGCAGGCTGATTGCAATAATTGAAATGAAAATTCAGAAAACTTTAAAACAGGACCGCGAATGGTTCATCCACATCAAGCAAACTAAATACAATAATTATTGTATTTAGTTTAATTAAACTGTAGACCAAAAAGGTATCTGTGTCATCAGCATCAAGTTTGATGATTGCAATAATTGAAAGCTTCAAGACAGGACCAAATGAAACCAAAACAGAATGGCAAATGGGTCGTCTGCATCAAACAGACTGAATATAATAATTAAATTGTGAAAAAGGAAGCTTCAGACCAGGAAGGTATCCGTGCCGTCAACATCAAGCAGATTGATTGCAATGATTGAAATGAAAAACCAGAAAGCTCTAGAACAAGATGGCAAATGGGTCATCAGTAATAAACAAACTAAATACAATAATTAAATCGTAGAAACAGAACACTTTAGACCAGGAAGGTATCCGTGCCGTCAACATCAAGTAGGTTGATTGCAATAACAGAAAACTTCAGAAAAGGATGGCAAAAGGGTCATCTACATCAAATATACTGAATATGATAATTAAATTAAAGGAAGAAAACTTTGAAACATATGGCATCTGTGTATTATTTTTATGCATTATTTGGCATCTATACATTTAAATTGCTTTAGATTAATTATTGAGAGTAATAATTAATCTAAAGCATCTTTTCAATAATATATTTTTATTTTAAATTTATCCATATGGTTCCTTTTAGAAACGTTTCTAAGGGAAACATTTCTTAAGAAACTTATCACTTATTGTGAAAGGAATAGATGAGGAACATGTAACTAAATTTTTGTTTATTCATTTTTAATTTTTACCTCCTAAAAAGAAGAACTATGACTCTTCGTAAAATAAATACTACTTTTCGTAAAATATAACATGAGTTTGCATAATCGGTTAATTGTGATATATGCTAATCATCTGTTTGAGGATTTCTATCCGCCTTCGGAATATAGAAATTCTGTGATTTGAAACAACTTCCATTCTAAAATATAAGAAATGTCGACAAATGGTATCTACGATCATATTTAGAGTAATTTACTTGGCTGCAAAGATATATTTCGTAGTTTTAAACATAGTTTTTAATTCGTCTTATTAGAATGAATTTATTTAGATTAAAATTACTTATTATATTCCGAATAATATCTGATTTCTTCCAGAATATTGCTTTTCTAGACATCCAAAAACATAAAACATTATGTGCCTGTGAAAAAAAGTTGTGATTATATAAAATTATGGTTTATTTGTCAACACATTTTAAATGCACTAAATTCACACGAGTTATTGAACAAAGCTCAGAAATATCATGTGTGTGTGTCACTGTATACGACATTTTGTGTTATTTATGATTCGTGACGAAAAACAATCGAATTAGCTTACAAATGAAGATCAGATTGTACTGCTGACTAGAAGTTTAAATTAATTTAGTTACACAATAGTCCTATTTACATGCAACAAGAGGCTATTTCGGGATAAACATTGTCCTAAAAGGATGGAAATATGATCAAGCATCCATAGTATGCCCAAGAATATTTGAACAACGCAGAATTTTTCCAACAATTTTGTTGGAAAAATTTGTAATGTCATTGATCTTAATCATTTATCTTATTCTTTCGAATTATTTTCGCTGTTTCTGAACGACGTAATTTATTATTGAAGAAAAATGAAATTTTAAACTGGCATCATTATTTTTTCTAAAGTAGCCAATTTCAAAATTCATTATTTTTATGGGAGGCTCGCAGTGCCCTGATGGTAAAGGCTCAGCTGCGGAACCGGAGATTTTAGGTTCGAGACCCGATTCCACCGAAGAACCGTTTTGTAAGCGGATATGATGCACTTTAAATCCGTCGGAGCCAAACCTCCTCTAGCTGATGCGGTGAGGAAATTTGTTTATTTAGCTGCCAACTCGCGTGTTCATCCTCGACATCTGATCGCGGCTCAAAATTACGAGATCAGTCCCAAAATATCCCTTGGTGTTACTTTAAAAAGGGACCTTAATATGATTAAACTAAACTATTATTATGGGAATCTTTCTATTTTTTTCTCTTCATTGATGTCTCCCTTATTGTAATTCTAACCGAATGCTATAATCTAGATTACCTTTAACATCCCTCAATATTCTATTGTAATATTAGCTCATTTCTATAAGATAATAGATTTACTTTTTAATAGTGCTCAGAAAACTGAAACAAATCAAAGCATATGTTTTTGTTTCGTAATTCGTACGTGGATAGAGGATATTTTATCTAATCTGATTTCAAACCTGAGACTCTTCGGCCTAAAAAGAATACATTGGAGAAGGCTGCAAAAGTACAATTTTAAATTTATCTCAGTTTAATAAAAAATTGTTTACCTGAAAGAAACAGCAACTGCGTCTTTGTTGCCAAATAACGGAACTATTTGGTTTAAGTACGTGAAAAAAAACAAGTAAAATAAAATTTTATCTGAAATGCACATTTCCTACATTGTTTAATTATATCATCCCATTTTCTAAGTGTTTTTTGATGTTCCTCGAGTTTATAGATTTCTAACTCTAATTTTGGAAATAAGCCGTTTTTAAATTAGACATAATTTAATAAAATCAGTTTTATTTACTCTTCTGTATTGAATAATTCAGTGAAAAAATTTATTTTTGTGTAGTGATATTTTTATCATTATTTATATTTTTAAATTATTATCTTACGTTAATTTACAACTGCAAAAATGAAACGAACATCTTCGATTCATTGAGAACATATTTAGACATTTATTCTTATATGCCAGTATTCCAAATTTTTTTTAAAAACATTTACCTCTAATATACAATACCATTTTATTTGAATAAAATCTAGTTACCAATTAAAAATAATATTAAATAAATATTCTCGAATCAAGCTGCCAATAGCTGGTGTTGAGTGGAAGTTTGGAGAAGTGGGGTGCCAGCTCCGGTATCGTCCTTACCATCTAACCGCGGTTCAAAATTATGAGGTCTGTCCCAAAATAGCCCTAGTGGTGCTTTAAAACGGGAAGTTAATATAGCTAAACTAAACCAAATTACCAACAAGATTATCATTCATGTGAATAGTTGCACTCACATCAATGTGACTGTTTATCATAATATCAGAATTAAGGCATCGTTTTCCGTGGAGTATTTTGAAGGGGGTCTTCTTTAAACAAGACTTGTCATTAACAAATCAACCTCGTTCTTTACAATATTGATCTTCTGTGTGAAGGTGGTTAGTCTGAAGTATTGAAGTCTGCAATAGCATTAGACTTATATTTTTTTAATATAAATTGTAGCAAAAAAATCTGAAATTCAAAAAAAAAAATCTGTATTAATAATTTAGATGAAACTTGGTGCGTTTTTTTTTATTATTATTATTGTTTGTTTGTTTGTTTCTTATAACTTTCTAATTAATGGTTTCATCCAGTGAATATAAAGTGTTATTTGATCATCGATGGAAAATGGCATTCCTTTCAAGTTTGTATATTGGCATTATTTCTTTTAGAAATTTTATATTCTTGCATATTTTTAAATCTCTTATTACTTTGGTTAATTTATAATATTCATTCATAATTTTTTCTATATATTTATTTGCACATTGTTCTTTTCATTTCAAATAAGAAATATGTAGAAATGTTTGCATCATTTGTTTTTGTACATAGTTGAATATAATAATAATTTATTTCAATTTGCTTGTTGAGTTACTAATATTTATTGTTTCACTGCTCTTCAAATTAATATTAGCAATCAAAACTGTTTACTTGTAAACGTTTTAAAAAATGTATGAGGTTTTAATTTTAAAAAATTAAAAAATTATCGATGTATATATATATATATATATATATTGAGAATCTTGAATGTTAGCATTAATGTGAAACTTTCAGCAAATCAAACATAATTAAATGTATCCTCAGTTCTCAGCTCAAATTTATTGACATTGACTTATACGTCCTTCGTAGGGCCGTGGTAGCCTGGTGGTAAGGTCTCGGCTCAATTCCACCGAAGGACCCTCGTGTCAAGTTAAGTACGTAGGGGCCAGACGTCCTTCCACTGGTGTGGTTTGGAAGTTTGGAGAGCAGGTGCCAACTCAGGTGTCATCTTTATCATCTGACCGCTGTTCAGAATTTCGAGGTCCGTCCAAGATACCAGAGATCCGTCCCAAAATAATAAAGAGCGTGTAGTTTTAATTACAATAAAGCGGGACTTTAATGTAACTAAAACTATACGACCTTTTGGTTTGGTATCATAAAACTTATTCATAAACATTCTTTACGATAAAATCTATCATCAACTTCTCATAATAAACACAAATCTCTTTAACTGTATTTAATCTTTCACATTTAATAAGTTTATTATCCCTACGGTAATAAGTTTAAATGAAAATGCCTTGGAATTTTAATATTCAGAAATATACTAAACCAAATAACTAATAAATGGTTTCAATAACCAATAAATGGTTTAAGAAAAAATGATTACTTTAGAATATCCTAAATTTTTTTTAATAATTGCTTTTGAACCAAAAGCATAATTTATTCCAAAGGCAAATCTTATTTACAAACAAAAATCGCTCTCTCTTAGATTTCAAATCAATTTTTTAATTCGAAATTATAAAAAGAAAAAAATTTATTTAAAAGGGCTGCTAAAAATTAGATGTTTAGGCATAAGACGATACTTGGCCCTTCTTAAAGATGTTAGCACACAAGTAAAGGTTTATAGAACCATCAAAGAAAAGCTCAAGTTTTATTCTTCGAAAACTGGTTTTTGACCGCCGAATTTCAAAAAAGTACTTGCGAAAATGTTAGCTTCACAAGCCTGATTTATCCACTTAATGGGAAATTTAAATTTTATCTGAAATGTGTTTTTATGCTATAGCATTTGCAACGTCAGTTTAGTTTCAAACTTAACTTAAAGAAGACGTTAAACTAAAAGACAAAGAAAGATTTGTATGCGAAAAATCTAGAGATCTTAATGTTTAAAATTTTATAATCTTAAGATAAAATGAGAGCAGTTTTAAATGTGCAAAAACTAGAACCAACAAAAGAAATATACGTCATATAAAAATCATTTTAGTAACTTGTATATTTTTATAAACCGAATAGAAGTGTTTGAGTGAAAAAAAATATTAAAAAGAAAAAAAAATTGAAAAATAAAGTTTGCAATTCTCAAATTTAATCATTTTTCAAAGAAATGGAAAATGACTTCTTTGGAGCAATACTCAATCGAAGTAATTTTAGTAATTAAAATAGTTTTAAAAACAATTAATTTTTTTTTTTTACAAAATTGTAAAAAATTGCCAACCTTCTTAGTCTAATCGAAGTTACATTTAATTACAAACCAATATTTATAAGTATAATAAAACTTGCAAAAAGTAATTAATTAAGAATATTGTTGGAACTATTTTCAAGAAATTAAACGGTGCTTAGTCGAATTTAGTACATGGCCCTGGTATTTTAAGCGAAAGCCAGACATTGAATTATTTTAAAAATACCGCAAAAAAAAAAAAAAAATATTCACTCTCTAAGTAGTTAGCCATTTTATCTATTTCATTATACAAATCTCCATACAGTTAATTGCTGAAGAACAAATAATGACATGATATAAAATATAATATTAAAAAGATTTATTTTTTGGAATGAAAATAGGCTGAAAAAAATAGGTGTTCTTTTACAAACAAAAATTTATATTCTGAATTGTTTTATCATAAGTAGTTTTCTTTAAAACAATCATTAGCTTTAAGTGAAACTTTTTTTAAATAAGAATATATTACATTCTTTTCCGGCATTTACTTCATAAAATTCAAAAAACATTTCTTCATCTGTAATTCAATTAAGCCTTAGAATCTAGTTTTGTATTTATTAATCGGTTTATTGGCAACAAACAAAAAATGAAATTTTTTGAATATGTCTAACAATATTTTTCATCTAAACAAGAACTGTTGCATCAGCATTTAGTATCAACAAAATATTAAAAATAAATTACCAACATGTTGGAACATCAGATTCTTTTAATTCGTAATGGAATGGAAGTAGGCAAATTCGCTTGTGATAAAATAACGATCATAGCAGTTGTATGAAAAGAATTTTAATTAAATTAATATTTACAAAAAAAGAGTTCTGAAAGAACTTGCTTAAATTATCGTTTGCATTTATTAACAAGAAGTTGCGAAGTTGAGGGGTTTAAATTAAATCGTGTAAGCGGCAGGATTTGATTCTTGATTCCATTATACCTCTTTTAATGTAAAAATTGAAATATGCTTCAATTCAAAACTCTAACTAAAACTGTACCTAAATACTTTAAAAGCTATTCACGGATGGAAGATTTAATTTCAAATGCAATAGTAAAATGTACAAACTT
>JAPMOR010107939.1:102934-121027 GCA_026543865.1 Argiope aurantia | reverse complement strand
ATCGTTACAACAGAAGTCATTAAATAACATGAAGAAAAAGGTGAAAATTCAGAATTCAGAAAAACCATTCTAAACTTTGCAAAACTCTTCTTATGTAATGGTTGTTCTATCATGTGTTTTTTTGTATAATTAGTAGAATTAAGTAGAATACCCCCCTCTCTAAATGGGCAAAAGTTACGCTAATACTAAAGAAACCTGTAAATACAGATCTCAATAATAGTAACCAAACATACTATCACAGAAAAAATATTTTGCCGTTACTTTTTTTTTTTTACATTATTAGATGACAATCCAATTATTTGAGCATTATAACAGTTACCAGATACGGTCCCTCTCTCTGAAAGTGCATGCAGTATTTTGTTGTAAACAAATTCGATCCAATGACAATTTTCGAAATAGACTGAAAATTTAAATAAGCTATATTGCTTCAGATACCAATAATAAATGACTCCACCACATCCTGTTCTTTTAAAGAAGAAGCCGAGCAATCTGCACTTAAATGTACAAAAAAAGAAAAGAAAAGAAATACCAGGACAACTACTTTTTCACAGAGACACTATCTATGAAATCAGAAATGGGGTGTAACGTTCCCTTCGAACTGAAGAAGTTCATGATGCGTTTATCGTCTGTCGATTTATCAATGTCCCTAAATCCTTTCCCCCAAATGCGGATGTAGACATAGACCCATCGGGTCGCTCACACAAAGAGAGTTCTTTGAAAACAGCAGTCTAATGGCTTGTAGTCCGATCCGTAACTGCTTTTGAAAATGCATAATGGCTGATTTCTTTGAAAGGTCGTATTTCAAATAGTAGAACGATTTCTTTGATGTATAGAAAAAATTCCTTTTCCCCTTCAAAGCAATTTGTTTGATGTGGACGTTTTAAAATTGAGTCGTCCTCCACCTCATGTGACCTGGAAAGTCATTGAATGTTATTATTGTAAAGGAAATTCTTCTTACCTAGTTCATCTTTTGAAGGTATGTTTTGTTTTGAGTTGCTTTTAAGAATCATACATGAGGAATCTATCATACTATTATTCCGATATATTAAGAAAAGGTTCAGGGCTTGTAAATAATTTCTTAGAAAAATCCGTCTATATTAATATCACTATTTCTTTCTTTGAAAATTTTTAATACTCCAGTCTATATAAATATAATGAATTTTTTGACATATTTCTCTAAATTTAAACATTTTCTCTATACTTTAAATTGTATATATAATTAATATCTGAAATATCTATTACTTTTACTGAAAAATTCATTAAAATGCATTAGTAAAGTTAATAAAAGTATTTTTTTCTACAATAACAGATGTATTTGCGTATCCAAATATTTTTTTATGAAAAAGAATATCGAAATATAGGGTTGAATATGTCTTGGTTTATATTTTTATTAACGCATTTTATAAAGCAGACATATTATAATGAAAGCATTTCAATGCTTTGTAAAACACAGAACAGTTAATATATTCAATTAGCAATTGTACCATGTATTCTGGAAAGTCTTGGATTTTAAACAACCTTGGTAATTTAAATATATTACATAGTTTTTTTTGTTCAATTTTCTTTTTATTTTTTTTAAAATCCCCTTTTTATAGTTTTAAATGCATATAAAACGCATAATATTTTAAAAATAAATGTAATCAACACTGCAGAATATGATTTTAAAATATTACAAAAAAAAATAAAATTTGATATTTAAATAAAATGGAAAAAGTGTAGCTTATTAATTGGATTATTTATAATAAATTTCGTTCAACATTTTTTATCATTTTTAATAGGTTTAGAATGGTAATTAACTTCTACAAATGTATTGATAGAACGTTTAAAATTATACTCGTTTATAATCTAAATGACTTCTTAAGTTGCATATTTCTTGGTTGAAATATAGTTATGAAATTTTTGTTTTAATAAGGATGGCCAATTTTAACAGCATGAATATTTCAACATGACTTAATTTTTCAATTTTTCTTAAATTTTGCTACATATTAGTTTGAAGAGGAAATTTTGTGCTAGGCTTTCTTTCCATTATCTGATCACATAGAGAAGTTATTAATTTTCCTCTTCACGTAGGCTTTAATTATTACGGTTATCATTTTATTATCATTGGTTAATTGTAAAAAATAATCCTTTTTGGCTTTTTCAAACTATTTGAATTTTATCTGGGATCTTTGATGTTTTATCTTGGGATGTAAATTTAATGGCTAATGTATATGTTTGACAAAGCTTTATGTGAAAATTAAGAAAGACAGTGAAAAACATTGATAATGATTCAAATATTCTAAAATTTCCCATTGTTTTACAATTTTTTAAAAAAATTTATCACTATTACTAAAATTTAAAACTTTTTTTCTCAAAATTTTCCATACAGGACATTTTACATTATAGGTTTTTAAAAGTGATAATATATATAATTACCACTAATTGATTACTAATACTAAAAAAATATAATTTTATTTCGAAAAGTTCAAATTTTTTTAAAGATAATATGAGTTAATATGTTACGTTAATAAAATGGTTTCCTAAAGTGAGAATATTTGCTTTAAATTATTAAGACCTTTTGAATTAGAATACTTAATTCTTAAAAAACAGCACTTTAAAAAACAGCACTTTGAAGTTAAAACTTATATATAGATATTTATGTATGGAATTTGGAACTTTTGCATTGTACACAATCTATTGAAATCTTTAGCTTCGATTAAGAATGAAATAGGGTTGTGAAATACATTACATTGTTTATTAAAACGAAGAGTTAAAGTATCATTCTTTTTTTTCCTTATTTTATATCATCACAACACAGTGTTCTATTAACAATGCAATTTAACACAAAAGCTAAAGGTATGTTTAAGTCCATTCTTAACTTTTTCTCGGCAATTATAAATTACAATCGCCTAACATTTGGATGCCTTTGTATGCAGGACAATGTATGACGCTGTGTGGGGTCAGTCTGTATTCATTATCAAAGCATCTGGATAAAATGGCAAGATGTTATTCTAATTCTTCTAATATAATTTATTGTATTATGGATACCTTATTCAGAATCTGTACAAAAAAGCTGAATATTTCTTATTTTTTTCAGAAATCCGAAGATTAATTGATTATAAGCAATCAAATAACTATTTTAAAAGCTCTATAAATTAGGAAATCATCAGCCGATGCTATATTCTATTAAAACAATGGAAATTATAAAATTCTTGGATGTATATTTATTATTAATTAGGAATCACTGGGAATTTTCCACACTAAAATTTTCTGTACATATGCATTCTAAGTGGAATAATCAAGTTTTGGTTGTGCTTCTTAGGTGACAGACCAAGTGTAAACATTTTAACAGTAATTGTTTTTCTTTCTGTTTAAGGATATTCTTGGTTATTTTTCTTAAAATCCGGTGAGGAAAAAAATATCATCAGATAATTTTTTTCTGAAATATGTTAGCAAATATATTCATGCTAATAATAAGTGTTCGTTTATAAGTGCATTCGAATATTACTTTGCGTATAATCGTGATGCGTTAGACTGATTTATGCCTGAAAAAAAAAGATAAGTTTAAGAATGAAAAATTACAATCAGTACAATTAGATTTGTTAATTTATTGTAATTAGAATTTAAAATTCTTATATTGCTTAACTATTTAGAAATATAATTTAAAAAATATTATACCACGTTATATCATTAAGTATTTGTTACGATTCAGAAATTTCATAGCTCTTATGTTGAAAAATACAAACACTTACTCCAGATACTTTATTCAACATGTAGAATTTACATAGGATTTTTTTATACGCCGATCGCTAATGTTTCTCTTTTTACTATAATTAACAAATTAATGTTTAGATAACAAATACTAACAGATACATCTTCAATAAACAAAGGTTAATTACTGACTCATTAAATTTGTTCGAATAATGATGTACAAAAACATATTTGTTTTTGTGGGTTTTTTTGTGTGTTTGTAAAAAAAATATGTGTGTTTTTTAAAAAGATATTTTTTATGCATTTTAAGAAACTGCAGGATTTTATCATTAAATTATCGAATGGCATCCTTAAAGGAATATGCGTTACGACAAATTTCTTTTATATGATACATTTAGAAAAGAGTCTTGTGTAAGCATAGGTTACCTGTAGTCCATACATCTGCTTTCTTACTTCGGAGCATTTAAGAAGATTTTTTTTAAGCCTTCAATTACAGTTACGATTTCATTTATTCCAAATTTCTGGAATGAAATTCCAAAGACTAATTTCGACATCTGATTATTTAATAAATTTAAATATTTTCCTGGGAGTTAAAATGTTTATTTTTCTAGTTGAAAAGGCAACAACAATTAATTAATTATTTGATATCATATTTAAATTATAACTAGTTTAATTTTAAGGCATTAATTAGTAAGTTGTTACATTAGATAAATGATAAAAATTTATTATCGTTATAAAATCATGAAAGTAAAAGTGTTTTGAACAAATCAAATAAAGCCTAATAAAAGTATTTTGAACAAATCAAATAATATAAATTTACATAAGAGAAGGGGGATTTCATTAAGATGGACAATACATTTTTTTCACCACAGAAATCTTCCCGTTTGATATTCTCTCTGCGTTGCATTTCCAGGATGCTATATTAACATTTTTTAAACATTTCTAAAATGCCAAGCATTTTATTTAAATACCAAAGCTTCGTGCAAATTTCTTTCGAAGTATTGTTCTTATTTATGTTTGATGCTTTTTAAATCTTTTAAAAACATTAAGTAATTAAATGAAGTTCCGGCTGTAGATAAACTTTCAAATTAGGCTTTAGAAAAAACAACAACAGAAAACAAACAATTTTTAGCAGACTTTCATTACAAACATTTTTAAAACCAACTGCATTCCAAGTAAATATATAAACGTTCAAACTCTCTTTGCCATACATCAGTCTTGATGTAAAGCTTCCTAGTGGCTTGGTATTGATTGTCGGGTCTTTCCAATAAAAGCAATAGATGATGCAAGTACTCAAAGTAATCCTGTTATAATAATTTTACTTTTTTCAATAAATTAGAAAGATGATTAACACTTCTCGGTAATATTTTCAACTTTTTATACTTATCTTCCTTTTCTAAATAATTTTATTATTATTCTCGGAATTTTAAAAATAAAATAACGTCGTCGCTACAAGTAATTTGAAATAACTCACATTCGACAATTCCTGGTAGAGCTGTTTGGGCATAGGAAGACACATGTAATCGACGGCGATCGGCATAGCGCTCTATAACAATAATTGCACTGTTGATAGAATCAATGATAATACTGACTCTCAATAATTCTGTAGGGTGCTTTGGCAGCTACATTTGGACACCATAAGACATTCTCTTCTTCTCGACTGTCTTAAATTAACTACAAAGTTTTCGTATTTTTTCAATTATTATAATATTGAGTGCATTATGTTGATAAATTGATAGTTAATATCCATAGTTAAAACCTGATATTGAAATCCATAGTTAAAACCTGATATAGAATTATATTCATGTTCTTTCCATTCCTTAATCATATTGGGAATGTAAAAGCAAATTCCTATAATTTCTTGTTTACGCAATGAGAACCTATTTTATAAAAATTTCTGCCTTCTCCTTTAAAATTTGATAAATTCAGCACTACTAAATAAGCGATTTAGAGGAAATTTACCCTAAAAAATTTAAAAATTGCACTAAAAGTGTTTATTGCTTAGCTAGCAGTTTGTTTCATGCGATACGTTGACATTCGGGACCTATTAAATTAGATAATTAGCTCAGTACTTCTCAAATTTGAAACCAATCAATTATAGTTTATTCGTACAGCGATATATTAGAGCATTGTTATTCGTTCAGCGTGCGTAATAGACCCAGAGAGAGAAACGACCCTACGTAATGTAAATCACGACTTGAACGTACAAAGTGCTGCCTGCATCCACAAGCTACCCACTTCTACCGCTATGAAGCATGGTTTAAATAATAAACAGCTGATTATTCTTTGGAATAATATAAGAGGATTATTCCAAATATCAAATGTTAGAAACCACCCTAATTTGGGCATTATCTAAAATCATCCTGACGACAAAAAAATTCTTATTTTTAAAGATAATCCTGTTTTAAAATCATTTCAAAAACAGTGTCAGATTCATAAATACATGTATATAATACCTAGTACATTTCATGCCAAGAATTCAGTTCCTATGCCAAATTATGTGTTATGATTTTATTTTGTATAAAATACGATGAGGTGTATTAGATTACAAAATATGGAGATGAGGAATAACAGTGAAATCCGATTGTTTCAATTGTTATGAAGGTTTTACAAATAGTAGTGTCGGCGTGTGTTAAAACATATGAATCTAATCATTTTTATTTAGAATTACAGAGAAAAAAAATAAATCACTGAATTTCTAATACAACTTTTTTTTATATTCATAGTTACTAGATTTAATACTACCGAGTAAATATCTTTAAAACGAACACATTATTCGTAAATGCAATGACATGGTTAATGCAAATAAAAGTTATAATCGCCTCTTAAATAAAAGTTTAAATATTTAAAAACATTCTAGAATATGTAAAATGGTTTATGCTTCACACAACAAAGTTAAATTTTCATGATTAAAAATATTGATGATATTCAACCAGTTTTCAATACGCTTACTATAAGAAATGAAGTAGAAATTTCTGAGATAGTAACGCAATTGGAGATAGAGTTATAAACAGTTATATAGATTATTTTAGTTTTTTATAAAGTTAATTTATTTAGTGGGACAGAAGAAGTAACAAGATAAGAATTTACCGAAATAAAAAAAAATTAATCTGTATTAAATTTATTGAATGAAAGGATGATTTAACCGGATAATTAATTTTCCGTCCAGATTCTTTTATCTTGAAAGCTTCCAGAGAGAGCACGGACGCAATAATAGTTTGCCATTAAATTTATCATTTTATTGTTTTTTTTAACTTTAATATTTTCTTAACATGGATACGAGTCCAATAGCTTTTTTTGCAAGAAAACTTTACTATATAATAAAAAATTAAATTTACATTTATCGAATATTTCAGAGAAGATATTTTTGTTCATTTACAAAAAATCTATTCAAATATTTTTTTTAATATACGAGAGTATAGTAAATTAATATAATTTTAAATTAATTAGACTAAATGTTTAAATATTTATTCTTCTACGTTTTATTATACGTATGTCAAATTTGTAGTTTAATTAAAACTCATTAAGTTAATCTTGATTTCTTGGAAAACAAACATTTAAATTTTCTTCGAAAAATGTTTAACCTAAATAATTTGTTTAGGTTAAAATTCTTATGTGTCCCAATGTTAGATAAGATGTTGTAAAAATAAAAGTGCAGTTATTACTTTAAATAAATCTATTTATTTCATTAATTATGGAAAGCATTTGTAATGTGTTCTAAACGTGTTATTTTCTAAATTTTTGGTAGGAAGAAAATATGCTTTGAAACTTCTTAAAACAACCAAAGGATGAAATATTTCCATACTTTGAATGTTTACGGTTTGTAATGATATTGCCTTTTACACTGAATTGCATGGATGCCGAAACTTTGTTTTAAAAGGAAATCACGTTCCTTGAATAAAATCTACGTAATTGAAAATGTACAAAATACGAAAAAAAATCTTCCAAATACGTTCATCTTCGTATAATTCCATTTACGCATTCGCATCTTCGAAAAAAAAGAGTTGAGATATAAAACATGCAAAGCATTCAAAAAAAATTTCCGTGTCTAAAACTCTAAAAATGTTAGATATCACAAGATATTGACAAAAAAAATGTTTCAAAGAATTTGGATTTTTACTCATCAATCTCACAAAATTAAGAAGAAAGGAAAAATAATAAGAGAAACTTTTGAAATGATTCCTTGAATTTTAAGAAAACAAAATATATTTACATACATTATGGAAAAAGTTCATCTATTTAAAAGAAAGTAATAAAAATTCTTAACATATTAAAATTTTCTACAGATTTTGAATTTAAACTTTCTTGAACACACAATGATTTTATTATAAATTGATTAATAATAATTACTATAGTGTTAGATATTCCAATCTTTAGGATTACCAAAAAAGTAAATATAAGTCTGTATGCATGTCTGCGTTTTCAGCTTACCGGATTCAGCTATAGATGGATTTTCCAAACTTGATACAAAAATACTTTGTAAGGAAAGAGTGTTCATTTTCTTTTAAAAACTGAAGTAATAAAAAATCATCATTTCTTTTTTCAAATATCGAGAAATATTATTTCGAATTTATATTTTAATGCTACTAGTTTTATTTCCGCCTCAAGTTTTTGATAAATTTTTATAAGTTTTAATAAATTTTTGGCCATGGTCTCTATTTTCAAAAATGTCAATTTGAAAAATTTGAAATTATTTTCATTCTTTATTTTCAGAATGTATCCTAATCGATCTTACTTTTTTAATAATTTTGATCATATTTTTTTAAATAATTTTTTTAACCAGGGATAGATACAAAGTGTTTTAGTAATGCAGTATTGGAAATTCAGAAAATTGTAGATTTTTCAATTTAAAGATTTCAAATTTTTTTTAATATATATTCGTATATTTAATATATTTGATTCCAAAATCCTTCCGAAAAATTTAAATACATTTTTTTAAATGAGCTTGAAACGATTGGTTGCAATCCAACATTGATTGCAATAAAGATAAATGATATTTATATATCAGGTGATGTACTATCAATAATTAAATTGATAGACGAGAAGTGATAAATATATTAATATTAAAAAGGAAAAGCAAAATTGCTTCATAAATCTTCTAAATTATATAAAGTATAGTGAAGAAAAAATAATGGGAAACAGAATTTAAAACTGTCGATGAGAGTATCATTCCTACTTTACCTGACAGGAGCAATAATCGAAAGCAATCGAAATATTAAAAATGTAAAAGAATATGCAAGTAAGAAAATGATGTTTATAATATTCATGAGGAAACAAATAAACTTATTTATTGATATTATATGTTATTTTGTTTCTTAATTGAAATATATAAATACATATACATTTCTTCATGAAAAGAGAAAGCATATATTACAATGCCAAAAATAAAAATTCAAAATTATATTTTTTTATACAGTAATATTGAAAATATATTTGTTTCGAAATTTAAAATGTAATTATAGAAATAATATCGATATAACTTATAAGCGCTTAGAGCTTGTACTTTTGCTGTATGCAAGATTGATTTTGAATCTGTGAAAGAAAATTGAATATTTAGAAACGTATTTTATTACTTCCTAAAATTATACATATAAATGCATATAGCTTTGCTATGCAATTGTTGAATGTAAATGAACATGATGTAATTTCTTTTAATTCCTCCTCCTAAATCAATTAGATTTCATTTAGCCTTTACATGTTTGTTTATTATGGCTTGAGAAATATTAATAGAAAGATAAATACTCCTTTTGATATATTAATAGAAATAATAGTAGAATATTATTATAGAAATATTGATATATTAATAGGGACTTTTCATTTGAATTTGAATGTACCCAAGCAAAAATTTCCTCTACAACGATAAATTATAAAAGAATGTAGACACTAGCATCTTTTTTTCCATATAATATTGAATATATATGATTTGTTTCGAAATTTAAAATATAATTACAAGAAAAAGAGAGATATGACTTATTAGCAAGAAACCCTTGCACATTTGTTGTATGAAAGTTTTATTTTGAATGCAGGAAAGAAAACTGAATATGCAGAATCGTATTTCATTGATCAGTTCTTAAAATTATGCGATATATAAATATTATTTCTATTCAAGTCTATTCTATTCTATTATTTCTATTTCTATTCAACGGGCCAATTTAATGAACATGATGTAATTTCTCTTGACCCCACAATTTCAATTTGGTTGCTTTCTGTCTTTAGATGGTTTTCTATTTGGCTGAAGAGATTCTAAAAGTTTACAATGTAAAATTCCTTTCTGATTACCTTTTATTTCAAACTAATTGTATCCAAAAAGAAAATTTCTTCCTCAACGATAAATCTATATCTATATCTATACTTATAATAAAGCTCAATGTGTGTGTGTGTGTGTGTGTGTGTGTGTTGGCGCTCTACAGACCAGACCATTCAACCTACAGCTACCAAATTTGGCACGTGTATACCTTGGAGGTCGGAAATGTGCACCTGGGGGTTATTTTTTCGAATTTTTAACTAGAATTTTATTTATTTAAAAATTTAGCGAAATTTTGACATGTTTCTGCTATAACTGCCGAAAATATTACCGCACAAAAAAGATTTTTACATGAAATTAAAGCTAAAAAATTTATCTTATAAATGATACTACTGTTTTAATATTAAAATTAAATTTCTATTTTTAATGAATTTTTAAATAAATATTTTAACTATGTTTTTCAATAATTTTTTTCGTCAAAAATAAAAATGAGGATTAAGCACGTTTCGCATTCATGAGAAAAAAATAGCTTTTTTCAAAGTGTTGCCATCACATTGATTAAAGCTCTAACTGAAAATGAATTAAATCTTTTTGGAAATGAAATCTGCAAAATTATAATTTTCGGCAAGTGTCTGTAAGAAATGAAACAAATATGAAATATTATTTTTCTAAAAAATAAATTCAAGAAAAATTATTTTATGATCTTTTACACTCTCTATACAGGGTGTTTATTCAGTCCCCGATCCATTTTGATATTTAATGAATTATAAAATAATGAATATGTAAACAAACTTATGGCATTTATTTATGGAATAACTCATATATTTTCCTTTTCAGGTTTGAATATTTTTACTTTTGTAAATATCGTCTGCTCGTGTTTTTAATTTCAGATAATTTCATTTTCCAGTCTAAATATCTATACTTTTCTAAATATCGTCTGCTTATAAATTGCATTTTTCTCTCTTTTGCTTTTGGCAACTATTGAAATGTTATGTTTACTTTTGATGTTTTTGTTCTATGTAGTACTTTTGTATGTGATGTTTTATTCGATCGGATATTAAGGAGAATGCTTACACCACAAGAGAAAGCACAGATTTTATGGTGGTCATAGAGTTAATTTCCAATCAACTAAATCACTGACTTTTAAGAGTTAACTTCAAATCACTTAAACTGACTGATTTATGAAGATTTGAATATCACTATTCAATAAAAAAAGGATAATTTTAGATTTTTCATCGATCGTTTCAAAGAAAATACGCCAATAAGCGCGCAGGTTTCTGAAGATTAATTGGCCTAAGATTATGAAAATGGTGAGTTTTTCTAAATTTTTAACATTTAAAACTTCATAAATAAGTCTTAGTTGATCGTGGAAAATAGAAACATTCCTTCATTTATTTAAAATTTGGTGTGTCCAGAATATTTATCAGAATATGATACCTTACTGCATTAAATTTAGACTTCATAATTTTTGAAATATATTTATAAGCAGGAACAAAATATTATTATTGATTTCATTTTAATCCTTTTGAAAGCAAAACTAAAAACTGAATTTTATACTGAATCTCAGAAATTTTTGTTCAATTATTGTTTGAGATATTACAGAAACTATGAAAAATATTTTGTAGTTAACATAAGACTTAAACACCGAGCGATTCTGTTTGCAACACTCATATTCAATAATAATAATAATTAATAAATAACAATAAAGATGAATAATAAAATAAAACGCTTGTTTTTATTAAAAAATATCTTAATATTAATTGCAATTTCGTCATTTACATTTTTAATTAAAGTTGAAGTTTTACCGGAAATGGCAACAAATTTGCAAAATATATATAGTAAATTGAACGAAACGATCTAAACAATATAAGTTTGGTATGACTATCAAAATTTGAAGATTAAAAATGTTTTGTTTGAGAATCCTTTAAGAGACCAGTTACTTAAAATATTTAATTGAAAATTGTAGCGAGCGGTAATACTTGCGAACCGGCTGGTCGCCAAAGGCGGCTAGTTATATAATAATGCAGACTCCAGCATCCTTTTTTTACACATTAATTTTATATATGATACATATGATTTATTGATATATATGATTTTATATATGAAACAATATATATGATTTTATATATGAAACAATATATATGATTTGTTTTGAAATTTAAAATATAATTATAAGAAAAAATAGATATGACTTAGTACCACGAAATCCTTGCACATTTGTTGTATGAAATTTTTATTTCGACTGTTTGAAAAAAAATGAACATACATATTTTATTGATCAGTTCTTAAAATTACACGCTCAGGTGTCGTCCTCGTCATCTGACCGCGGTTCAAAATTACGAGGTCCATCCCAAAATAGCCCTAGTGTTGCTTTAAACGGGACGTTAATATAACTAAACCAAACCACACCAATCTTAAAATTACACGATACATAAATGCATATAATTTTTCTATGCAGCTGGTCAATTTAATGAACATGATGTTATTTCTCTTAACCCTTTTATTCCGATTAGGTTTCTTTCAGTCTTTACATGATTTTCAATATGGCTTGAGAGATACTAAAAATCTACCAAAGAAATATTTCTTTTGATTGTTTTTCATTTGAAACCGAATGCATCCAAGAAAGAATTCTATCCACAGCAAAAAATTATATAATAATGTAGAGTCAAAAATCTTTTTTTTCATTAATTAATATTGAAAATGTATTATTTGTTTCGAAATTTAAAATAAAATTACAAAAAGATAGATATGACTTATTAGCACGAAATACGTGCATATTTGCTGTATACAAGTTTTATTTTGAATGTATAAAAGAAAAATGAATATACAGACGCTTATTTTATTGATCAGATCCTAAAATTCTATGATATGTAAATACATATAGATTTGCCACGCAATTGATCAGTTCAAATTAACATGATATAGTTTATCTTCCGATACCCTAGTCCAATCAGATTTTTTTAGTCTTTACTTAGAATTCAGTACAATATTTGAGATACTAAAAATTAACTTGGAAGAATTTCTTTTGATTATTTTTCATTTAAAACTGAGTGCATAAAATAAGAATATATCATCCACAGCGATAAACTATATAATAATTCTAGCATAAAACAAAATTAATTATCACACACACACACTACACATATATTATATTATATATTATTTTTAAGAAAACCAGCAGGTTGAAATTCTTAATGTTAACGAAAGGACATAGTTTTCCGTAAGAAATAACATTCAGAAAATGCTTCTCCACAATAAATATATTGCAAACTCAAAGTTTCTAGACTAAAAAGTTCCTTTTCATTTGCTGGGTTTCATTTTCATAGAAGTATATTACTGCTTGGAGGTAAAAGACATACTAAAAAAATAACCATCCAAAAAGAAAAGAAAACGTGTCTGATCGATTTTTATATGCGTTTCCTGCTTTAGAAATTCTTGTGCAGACTTTCGAGGTGTTTATATTAAATTATGAGTGCTGTGTTCCTTACAGAACGTAAAATGAGCCACTGCATATGATATTTCCGAAAGATTGAAAAAAAAAGTGATTTTCTCCTTGCATTCCAGCCACAAGACGTGCATCAAATTTCTTCCACAGAAATGCATTATTTCTTCTTTCCTTTTTATGCCATTTTTTTCTTGTAAGTTTATCATGTTCCTTGATGAAATTTGCATGAATACATTTGAAAATATTTTTTTTTTATCGAATGATAGAATATTTCGTTCCTCGTTGATGAAATATAAATATTTATTCTTTAATGCTTTTTTCTTCCTTCTAGAATATAGTGACATTTTTGCTTTAAGTGGTCGGGAGAGGGCTTTGATTTAAATTCAATAACGATGTTTTTCCTCTTTTGGAAAAACAATATTTTCGGTGAATATTTAAAACTTCAAAACCCATTTTTATCGATAAAGTAGCGATGATATTTGATTTGAATTGGTCTTATTTTTCAATTTTTTTTTTGTATCATGATTCAAATGGGCTTCGACATTAATTTTTGAGAATCTAACATAAGAAACATAAGAAACATTTCTAACATAAGAAAATGCTCGAAAATATTTATTTACATTCTTAACTTAGGGATTAATGAAATTTTTGAGACAAAGGGAAATGGCAATATTTTGGCAATCAAAGCAGATTCCTTCTAAAATTACATATTTTTATTCACATTTTTTTACGTCAATTTATCTAAAATAATAAAAAAGAAAAACGTCAAATACTTTGAAAAATTATTTTAATTAAAAATAAAATAATTCAATTTCAAAATTTTTAAATAAATAAAAATAAAAGTATTCAATTTTAAAATTTTTAAATAAATAAAAATAAAATTATTTATAAGTTACAAAAATAAAATTATTTTATTTTTGCAAGCGATTTTAGCAAAAGCATACTAACATTGGTAGCTTGTCTATTTAGAAAATAACGTATTTCTCATAACGTATTTCTACATAACGTAACATAACGTATTTCTACATAACGTAACATAACGTATTTCTCAACGTATACGCTACATAACGTATTTCTCATATCAAAAATGTTTTTCAAAGTTCCAGATTTCCATAATAGATGACAAATATTTTCTTTCTTAATTATATTAAATAACTTCCGCTATATATCCCTTGAATGTCGATATAATTTAACTATGAAAGATAGTTGGCATAACCATTCTCCAAATGCAAATTCCCTAATATCTCCTCCTTTATTATCAGCAGCACTGGTCTAACAGTACATAATATATACCTTATAAGGTGTAATATGAAACATCAGATACCGCGTTATTTCATCAGTGAATCTATTTGCCTTTCCTTTACACACATGCTTTATAAAAACATGAATACTACAAAATAAATCTGTGAGTATATATGATATGATCACAACTGGCACTGTATCAATTGTAACATTCTACTATTAATTATGAATACGTTAAATAGTTCAATTATTATTACGAGAGAAAATAGAGGAATATTCCAATTTACAACTTTTAATCAAGACTCAACACAAAGCCCGCAATAACAGGAATTACCAAGAATTGCTTCTTCCTAATATCTAAGAATGCTAATTCAAAACTTTCATTTGATTGAATATCATCAATGGAATATTGTCGAAATATTATTAATATTTATAAGAATAAATGACAAATTCAGTACAATATTACTTCATATGCAGGGTGTCCAAAATAGTGGAACAAGCTTTTATTTATCTAAATATTGAACTTAAGCATATATTTCCGATAACTAAATTTAATTAAATAAAGCGTGGAAACGTACGAAAACACGTTGATTTATGTAGAGGACGATTGTAAAAGGTTATATAAAATGGATTTTTATACGGCTTCCAAAGAGAAAACATGTCAAAGATTACAAATTTCTAGCTATACAATTTACAGATATATGCTTTTTTTCAAACTTATGGGGATTAATCATATATATATATATATGATCATATATAAGTAAAACTGGTTTTTATGCAATTTTATTAATTCAAAATTATTAAACTTGTGCCGGAGGAAATTTTAGGTCAGACGAGATAAAATATTAATGTGTATGGCGTTAACCAAGACATTAATTTATTTTGCATTGTCGTCACAATTCAATTTGTGCCTTCTCCACCAAGTCCAGATATTAAATATTTAGTCTAACTAGAAAACACTGGACATTGGATTTTCAGCTCTGATGTAAGACACTTTCATAACTCACGACATTACCATACGTGAAAAAGGTTGCTATGACTTCAGTGCTTCGTTTTGTTTCTTTGCTCATTCACGTGAAAATATGCCCCTATCAGTGAAACAGATGTATGAACAGAAGAAACGAAATTCCGCTTGCGCACTGTATGCCTACCTTATAATATTTTATTGACTATGTGTTTATTTTCAAAAGAAGCTGTGTAACAATTTCATGTTTGATGAAAATGGTTTCATATTATTTCGATAACGTTTCGAATGACATTCCAGCACTGTTACGGTTGCCAAGAAAAGTCACAAGATGAATTCGAAGATCATATTGCTACCCACAGATTTTTAATCTAGCTGCAATCTCAAAATTGTATGATCCAGAAAATTTTGTTTAGTTCTTAACATGTGTTTGTACAGGATTCAACACTTTCAAATGCTGATATAACGGCTGATCACCAAATGTGTTTGGATTTTGCTAATGAGCTTCTCATCCTGCATGATGCTGATGACAGCTGAACTTTATAAACACGCCATACGTATTTCTCACTTTTTCTTTCTTTACGCATGTTCCAATGTTATTCAAAAATGGCTTTCATTGATGGATAAAAATCTACGTCATATGATAGCACTTTTGTTACACGAAGCTTAAGTGACTCTATAGTGTTTAAATAATTGTATGTGATAACAAGTGCTTTCATCCTTGGACCTCGCTTCTAGAAGATATAACTTTCTAAATTTTTTACATGCATATTAAAGAGCGCTTATTATGATCAATTTTGCTGAATTTCTTCATTCTTGATCTGCAATGGGAGGTATTCTACCTTCGTGAGGATGTTTCTGCTGCATTTATATTGTCACCTGATAGTACTGCTGTGAAAGTAGGGATTTCTGAAAGCGCTTCTTAGCGTTTAGATATGAAAACAGAATTACTTCAAGTCATTTTTCACGTGATTGTCAAAGTCACTCATTCCAATTAAATTTTGGTTGTGGACATACTTCAAATCCAAAGCATACATGCACTAAACGGTTTTGTAATAAGTCATCCAATTTGAAATTGTATGCATTACTGTTTGTAGGATTCATTGCTGTCATTCACTGAAATTATTATGATGTTGTAATTATCAATAATTAAGTTTTTATTTGAAAATATATTTTCAAATCTCTTAAATATCTGAGATAAAAATAAATAAACATCTGTACAGCTTTATGTATTATACTGATTTGAGATATGAATAAAATTGAATAATTTTTGAGCGAAAGTCTAAACTCATCTTTCATCATTAAATATAAGATAAAAGACTTCAATAAATAAAAACCTTTTTTAAAACTCCATTATTTCTTAAATTAAAAGAGAAATTATAGAGTATTCAAATAACAATTCAATTTGCAAATAATTAGCATCTTAAAATTTAACTTCCATTTCCATGGTTACCGCAGTCATAAACGAAAGCTTGTTAAAGTGCATTTAGGGGACTATGTTTTTTTTTTCGGAATGTATTCTATTTCTTTCAAATCACAAATTCTATTTTTTCTTCTTCTTTTTCTTTTGCTTCTGAAGGATCTAATTTAGAAGACTTTTATTCAATTTGAAGCTATGTGATTAGGGACTTTATTAACTGTTGCAAAAGATAGAAAATTTAGCCTGAAATTCCAGAAGCACTTTTGGAGAAAATAAGATATATAAAATATCTTATTTTTTAATTTTCTCTTTTAATGAATACGTAAATTTTGTTTTCGCTAAAAGTTTCTGCAAATTTGATAAGAGGAAAGGGAGCTTTTTGAAAATTATATGAAGTAGAGAATTAATCTTTTTAACTTTTATCATTATTATGTTCAATTTTACAATAGGATTATTTGAGTTATATGGTTACCATTCTTTAATTACCATAAACAAAATTTCAAAATTTAATTTACTGTAATTGAAATTTATATCCTTCTATATAATTTTAGAAACTTAGTTACCTGTATCTAACTCTCTTCATTTATGCATTAATTTTATGAAGTTACGTTGAAAATTTTTAAAAACAAGTTTTTCTGAAGTTTTTATTTAATATTATTTATCACTTGAAAAACAAAAAAAAATCAACTTTAATTAGCTTATTTCTGGAAATATGGTATCCCTAATATATATTACATATTTTAATCAAATTTTTTTATTGGCTGTTTTGTTGGAGAGTAGAAATCTTTAAATAAAAGTCATATAAATATTCTAAGCCTGAAATATTTATCACATATATCCTAAATTATGTCCTCAGAAACGTGTGCAAAAATAAATACAGAATCTACAGTGGTACCGCATCATTAAAACTACATAGATGACTTGTGAAATTTAGTAATGTTTCTGTTTTTGAAGATGGTTTATTACTAGACTGCAATTTTCCCCTCTAGCAATGACTTTTACCTCATTAACAAAAATAGCTATTGTTTAAGTATAGTTCCCTGCGAAACGGTAGTACCCTTCTACGTGTACCTACTTTCTAGAATTTA
>JAPMOR010107939.1:21801-93665 GCA_026543865.1 Argiope aurantia | reverse complement strand
TGATAATAGGGTCGACGATTTCCTGCAGAAGGAATAATTTCCTTGAACGGAAATTTTTCCAGTATATCTTTAAAAAATCAAATTTTAAAATTTTCAATATTCACATTAAATAACCAATAACAAATTATATCATTGAAAAATAATATTCAGAATGCAATCTGATTGGCAGAAGATGCAAATGAATATTCCTTTTATTATCAAAATCGTTCTTATTATTTCACATCACACTTATCCTTTGGATTTACAGTTCAAATCAAATGGCCTTTCTGCAGTATCAAAAATTGCAATTATTTCTCTCGAATAAACGATTCTTGAGAGAAATAAGAGCCTGAGAATGTAAAAAAACAATTTAGTGGAAAATTTGTTTAAATTCATACGAATTCTATGCATATAATTTAGTAATTTTCCTTTGCGATCAAGACAAGCTAATCTTGTTTGTCCGAAGAAATTATTTATAATTAAAGTAGTAACAAAAACTATAGTGGGCAACGAATCAATATGTGATCTAAGGCTAGCATTGCAACAAATGAAACATACTAGCAAAGAACCAATAAACGATTCTGACCAATTCCATAATGCAAAGCAAAACTGTATTGTTTGTCAATCAATGTTTGATGCTTCAAAAAGTAAAACTGAAACAAGCTTAGCATTAAGCATATTGGAGATATCAGATGATAACCATTCACATAAACGTACCACAGCTTGTTAAATAATACTGTATAATATTATGTAATATTATTTAGCAATATTATTCAATTTTGTGAATATTGTTTAATATCAAATAATATTGCGCAATTATATGTATGCTACTAGGATATGCAGATAATTACAGAACATTAAAAAAAAAACGAAAAAAATTTTTTTGGCAAGAATCTTTTTTTTTTTTTTTGAAATAAATAAAATTGTGAGCAAGAAATGCTTCTTATAATTGATCAAACTCCAGATCTGAAATCTTTTATTGAGGAGGTGGCCCCTTTAAACTGAATATTGCTAAATTTGAAAATCTCTTACCTTGTCACTCAAAAATGGGTCATGAAGGTTTTATTGAGGCTCCAACGAAATCAACAATTCACGATATATTTTAGCCGTGGAATACTTTTCCAGTAGATCAAACGACTTTCAATCGGATATGTGCTTTGGCGTTAAATGTCAGTTTATAACTTTTCGAGTTTCTCGATACACTGTATTTTAAGCAAATACGAAAGATTTACGAAACGTAATAAAAGTGAAGTATTTTATTGACATCTGAAATTTGAGTTCATTTTCTTAGCAGTTTGATTTAGACGAAGTGACCTGAAACTTATTTTTCGTTACATTCGAATAAGTTAGATAAGAAGTTTCAAGATATACAAATCAAGATCGTGCCTCGGGCTTCAAATTTCAAATTAAAATATTTTGTTAATCATTTATTTCTATTTGCAATTTTGTGAATTTTTTCTGTAATTTTAAACTTTTTAAATTATTTTTCATTTTTTTAAATCATTATTTTTACCTTACTGAAATAATTGTACATGAGATATCGAAGTTTTTTTTCCATATTTCTCTGTACAAATAAAAGAATTTTCGAAATAAAATTAATTCAAATTATTATTATAATTGTTTAGTGAAAATGATTTGTAAAAATCAGTGATAGAATCAATGACTATAAATTGTGAGTGATTATATATATCAACGGATGGTTGCTGAAATGTTTTATATTCACATTTTACAACATGTGAATATTTTTTTTAACTTACAGCAGCACATTTAAAAAAATGTAAATATTCTGGTTATAAAAAATATAGAATACTAGCCGCCTTTGGCGACCAGCCGGTTCGCCAATATTACCGCTCGCTACAATTTTCAATTAAATATTTTAAGTAACTGGTCTCTTAATAGATTCTCAAACAAAACAATTTTAATCTTCAAATTTTGATAGTCATACCAAACTTATACTGTTGTTTAGATCGTTTCGTTCAATTTACTCTATATATTTTGCTAATTTGTTGTCATTTCCGGTAAAACGTCAACTTTAATTTAAAGTGAAAATGATGAAATTGCAATTAATATAAAGATATTTTTTAATAAAACCAAGCGTTTTATTTTATTTATCATCTTTATTGCTATTTATTTATTACTATTATTATTGAATATGAGTATTGCAAACAGAATATCTCGGTATTTAAGTCTTATGTGAACTACAAAATATTTTTGATAATTTATGTAATATCTCAAAGAATAATTCAACAAACATTTCTCAGATTCAGCATAAAATTCAATTTTTAATTTTGCTTTCAAACGGACTGAAATGAAATCAAAAATAATATTTTGTTCCGGCCTATAAATATATTTCAAAAATTATGAAGTCTAAATTTAATGCAGAAAGGTATCATATTCTGAGAAATATTCTGGACACACCAAATTTTAAATAAATGAATGAATGTTTCTATTTTCCACGATCAACTAAGACTTATTTATGAAGTTTTGAATGTTAAAAATCTAGAAAAACTCAACATTTTCATAATCTTAGGCCAATTATTCTTAGAAACCTGCGCGCTGATTGGCGTATTTTTTTTGAAACGATCGATGGAAAATCTAAAATCATCCTTTTTTTATTGAATAGTGATATTCAAATTTTCATAAATCTGTCAGTTTAAGTGATTAATTTAGTTGATTGGAAATTAACATTTTCTATTTAAAATATTAGTGTTTCAAGAACATTTTGTTAATCTTGATTTCCATAGTAGAAGCTTTATGTAAAATCAAAAATTCGTTATTTATTAGAGCATTTATTGAATTAAGTTACATAAAATATAATCATTTTTCTATTTAAACCATTTTAGTAAATCTGTTGTGTTCGTGCCTCAACAAAAATAGAATGCAGACAAACTTATTATGAAACTAAATCTTATTACATTATAGATAATATTATCAAATTTACATCAACTTATTTTCATTCAAAATTCTAGCATCGTTTTTAAACAACAAATTAAAAGTTCCAAAAATATCACTGTTGCCAATCTGAATTTCACAACTATTTACAAAATAAAATTTATAATTATTAAAATAATCGTTTGCTACTTTTAAATAAAATATTTACGATTTATGTCGCAACAGATCTTTGTCTTACTAAAGGTTTACAAATTAGCTGTGTGGCCATGATTTGAATGGATATCTTGTTCATATTAAACAAAACTTGCCTTAAAATAAAACTTATTTATTGGATTAATAATATATAGAGTGTAAAAGATCATAAAATAATTTTTCTTGAATTTATTTTTTAGAAAAAATAATATTTCATATTTGTTTCATTTCCTACAGACACGTGACGAAAATTATATTTTTGCAGATTTCATTTCCAAAAAGATTTAATTTATTTTCAGTTAGAGCTTTAATCAATGTGATGGCAACACTTTGAAAAAAGCTATTTTTTTCTCCTGAATGCGAAACGTGCTAATCCTCATTTTTATTTTTGACGAAAAAAATTATTGAAAAACATAGTTCAAATATTTATTTAAAAATTCATTAAAAATAGAAATTTAATTTTAAGATTAAAACAGTAGTATCATTTAAAAGATAAATTTTTTATCTTTAACTTCATGTAAAAATCTTTTTTGTGCGGTAATATTTTCGGCAGTTATAGCAGAAACACGTCAAAATTTCGCTTAATTTTTAAATAAATAAAATTCTAATTAAAAATTCGAAAAAATAACCCCCAGGTGCACATTCCCGGCCTCCAAGGTATACACGTGTCAAATTTGGTAGCTGTAGGTTGAATGGTCTGGCCTGTAGAGCGCCAACACACACACACACATTGAGCTTTATTATAAGTATAGATAAAGAAAATGAATTTACACTTTAAAATTCTATTACATAAGCAATCGCTAGTTTGCATATAGTTTCATTAATTAAATCAATAATTAAAATTCATGAATTGATTAATAAAATTAATTAGTACATCAAAATATTCTTGGAAAATACCAATCATTTTTTATAACGGTTATTTGCAGTTGATAGTTATATGAATTAATTTTCAATTGGATATATTCTTTTTCAATGATTTTCCTCACTTCTCTGATGTAATTTTAGTATTTTTTATTTATGGAGAGGATAAAAAAGAAGATTTTTTGATTCTATATAATTTAATTCTTCGAATAGATTAGATAGAATTTTAGCATCAATTTGAAGTGAAATATTACTTAAATGGAATATAAGATAACTTAATTTAATTTAAAATATAATGCAATTATATGCGATATTATTGCCATAATCTTCAAAATAATATATCCAGAAACAAAAATAAATAATAATTAGTGTGACATGAAAAAGAAAATAGTCTGAGACAATCAGTTCTAGGGCATCCAATATTTTATTAACCTTTATAATAGTTCAAATTAAGTACACATTTAGTACACATATAACTAGTTCCATAATTCGGAAATATGCCAGAAGCTTTACTTTCCAAATACAATAGCTTATTTGATGTTTTATCAGGTAAATAATAATTATATAGGATTTTTTGGATTATTTATTAATCAATATTTTTATACGTTGTCTTTGAACGACTGCATTTTTTTCTTTTCTAAATTAATGAAAAAAATCACTATTGTAGTAAACTATACAAAAAATATATTACTTTAAAGCTGATATTATTAGAAGAAACATTTATGATATTAAATATTGAATTTGGTAATGAAGAATTGAATAATTGTCAATATATAATAACTACAAATATTAACATCATCAGTTATTATGTTAATAATTGTTAATGTAATAAAGAATGCTTTTATTAAATTTTTAAAAACTTCAGTAATTTCTATTTTATTAAATTTATATATTTTAAATCCATCAATACATGTTAAAACTTTTGCCATTTTTTTTCAAAAATGCAATCAAGTTTAGTTCAGCTAAAATTATCAAATTGTAAGCTGAACACCTTCATAAATCTGATCTCCTTTTATGACCGAAGAATCTGTAATCAATTTCCGCACCCTAATATATTAACTGAAGATGAATCGCTCTGAGTCTACTTACAATTGAATCACGTTTCAGGGTAATGAACCCGTTAACGGAGAAATATTTCCAACAAGAGAATCGATATCATTTGCAATAAGTCATTGGAATCTTTCCTGTCTGGTAGATAGGTTATTGAAAAAAATGTCATCCCCCGATTCTACATCCATTAATAGTTAAAATTACTAAAGCTTACTGAATACAAATTTCTTTTTTGAAATATCTTACTCATTATAAAGAAGCTGAATTTTAAGAATTTAGAAGTTATATATTTTTTTATAGTCGTGAACAAAGAAGAAACAGAGGAACTCATCTTAAAATTAGATTTCATAAATGAAACAAAATAATCTATGTAATATATGTATATTTAAAAATAATCTATGAAATCAAATGATCTGATATTTTTTGTTAAGTATATATAAAAAAAGTTATAAAGAGTGTGCATTAATTTTGGTAATGATTATAAAAATCCTTTTTGAACCAAATTCTAATATATTCAAAGGGATAATATCTATTTGAAATAAATGAAAGAAGATATAACATCTTTATGAATAAACATAACATTAATAATTATAATATTTTATTATATGATGCGTTCTTTCTATTATAGTGTATATTAATTTGGAAAAATATTAATTCAAACTTACGATGCAGTAATGTACAACCGATAAATAATAATATTAATGTATATTAGTAATATCATAAATATTACTGCATTCACAGCTCCACGTTTTAAATACTGTAAATATTTTACTTATTGCATGTACGTAGAATATGGTATAGTATACCATGCAGAAGCACCTTTGCATATATTAAATTCAAATAGCACAATTATTTTTTGCCTATTTTGTCGAATTTTTAAAAAATGTGATATCCAAGTGTTTTTTCTCCAGAAGAATATTCAATGCTTTAATATACTTATGTTCTTACATACTGTATAAATAAGAAAAAAAATAAACGCCCAGAAATTTGGGAGGATAAAAAATGCAACGGTAAAAATAATGATACTATCACAAGTGTTGTGTTACAATTAATCACATGTTAACCTTCATTATATACACTTTCAGGGAAAATCACAATCTGTCAATTATTTATGCTAATATTTTAGAAATAAAGAAACATTTTCAATATCTTCTTATCTAGAAACTATTTGTGAAAAAAATTAAGTATCATCTATGAAATCCTACATTTGTACTCGATTTTATTTTTGAAATAAAAAAAAGATGAGCTTTCCACACATTTTCTACTAGAAAGATAATTCAATATTTTACACTTCTAGTATATAGTTGTTAAATTCTGTGTAAAAAAGATTGAAAAATAAACTTAAGTAGAATAATAAAAGCAATGTTCAAAAAAGCGTTCCTACTTCACAAATGCTACATTCACAGTTAATCACACATCATGCTGCTTTTTATATGCTTTCTGTGGATGTCACGATCTGACAATGGGTGTTAAATGATGGATATCCAATTCAACACTGACCATTCCCGTGCATTCAACATGTAGGATTGAAAAAAAGAAAATACATAAAAACCATTTCAACGGTCCGCCGCCCTCTTAAAACATCAGAACAAAAAAAAAAAAAAAAAAGTGGAAAAATCGAAAAAGAACGAAAGAGAAGCAGCACACAAAGCACCCCATAAAAAACTAAAAATAGTATATTCTGGTCACAGAAAAGAGTCACCGATGCAGCTCGACGAGTACGAGGACACGGAAAAACCAAAAAGAGTGAAATATACTCTTACTTCCTATAGACATTGGATACTGTGAATATAGGGGATAAGAAAGCGGGAGGGTCGGTAAAGGGAAAAAAAAATGCAGGCATTTTTTGTTGAGTTCTTTTTTATTCTTACTTGTTGGTATTCTGGAAGATTTAGGTATCTGAAAGCAAAGTAAATTATAGAGTCAGAGCACGATCCCTTCGCAATTCGAGTCGAAGCAGCGGGAGAAGGCACAATCCTCTGCACGGACGCCTCTCGAATTGGGGGAGCGTTACCCCGACGATTTAGGGGATGTTGTCGTTCTTTTACGACGCCGGTTAAAGGCGATCAAATGTCTGAGGTGCTCCAGGGATTTTCTTTCCCGAATTCTTTCTCTAATTCTTTTGAGAAGCCTTTTTATTCGCTTGAAATTTTTAGTTCTTTGATATATGTGGATTCTGAACGTTATTATCTCTGGTGTTATTTAAAATGCATTTAAGGGTGACTTTTAAATCTGTATGTTCAATCATTTGTATAATTTTTGGAGTATATATGTGAAAGTTTGGAATTGAGTGAAAAGTTTGATTTAAATAATTTTTTTATTACAATACATTTTTTATGAGCATATAGTCATTTTTTATAATAATGGAGTAATGGAGATCTTTATCTTATGCTTATTTCAATCTGTCTCAAAGGTAATCTTAAGATATTTTGCATACTTTTTCATGGAGAATGATTAAAATTTGTGGAAATTAAAGGTTTTATTATTGCAAGCTAATTTTCCAATCAAATAAAAGTTATCTCTCTCTCTCACACACTTTTTTTAAAACTTTTTACACACAAAAATAAAATCAGCATCTCCTGCTCATTCAAATAATCCTCCAACGCACTTATAAAAATGTTCTAGAGGAAGAATGTATGTTAAGTCACAGATGATTAAAAAAATTTTTAATCCATTTTGTGTTTTATAATCATATTAATAATATTATTCAGATAAATAATATTGGTTAAAATATTTCGAAATTATATATATTTATATATAATTTCTAAACATTTTAAACAATAATAAGCCCGGATGTTCTGCAGAGAGCTCGTAATATTTTAATGTCGATGCCAATAATAATAATAAAAAAAAATGTAGCATGAATGTCAAGATTTTACGAAAAGTTATTTTACATTTTACATTTATTTTCAAATAAGTTAACATGTATAAAATTTCAGAAATCAGAAAAATATCTCTCGTAATTAGAGATTGAAGTACATATTTAAAAAATTGAAGTATAATTTAGGTTTAAATATTGATATCATAGTATGGAAGGAAATAAAATTTTTAACAATAAAGTTGAAAGTAGGATATTTGTAAACCATTTTATAAAACGTATTTGTAGGTACGTGTGCATTTCAGGCAATACTTTACAGATACTAAAACACAGAAAAAAAAAAGAGAATTTTGCTTGTATTCACTGAATTTTAAGAAATAAATATATATAATTGCGTCTTATATGATAATACTTTTGAAACAAAAATGATGAGAGTTTTTTTTTTTTTTTCTGCTTAGTGATTTTTTTATATTATCATATTTGGTTCTAAAAAATTCAATATGTAATTATTTAATTTCTTAAATCATGAACGTTTTTCGAACTGTATTTGAACTTATTGAAACCCATAAGACATGCAAATTGTCGTCAGCATTTATTATTACAAAATTTAAAAGCTATATTCATATATCCATTTAAAAAAAATATACACAATTTTCTACGTGATGAAACGAAAAGATAGATTATCATGCTTGAGAAAGATATTCAAGTTTCAAAATATTTATTAAATTATTTTCACTTTATAAATGACTTAAAAATTAAATGCTGTCTATGTGAATCCAAGTGGCTAATTATGCTTACTTGTTCATTATATCTAGGGTTAATCTTTGTTGTCAACTTACGTGTGATGGATTTCATTTTTCTATCGCAAATCGATGTGGATTTGCACTTGCTTATTTAAAATAAATAAATAAATAAAAATAAAAAAAATGAAACAACAATCTACAAATAATGCTGGCAATTAAATCCAGAAATATTCTTATTTATTCAATCAAGTAGTTAACACATATTTTTTTTCAAATGGTAATTTTAATTTTATATTAGATTAGGGTCATGAAGTTCTAATTGCATTTTCCACTTATCATGGTTTTATCGGTATATTAAGAACATCAAATGTCATGTAACATTTTGTTAGGTTTATTTACTAAAATATTCCATTCAAGGTATTCCTATATATATATATTTTTAAAAAGCTAAAATATTAAAATTAATAATAAAAAAAATCAATTCATAAACATTCTTCAGTTTATCAGCCGATTCAGAAAAAAAAAATTAAATCGTGTTAGAAACAGTTTTGGAAATGTGTATTACTACTTTGGAAAATACTATGTGAATAATTTCGATATGAATTTTTTGACAGTAATTTGAAAACAATAATATATTTGATTACTTCCAAATAAAAGACCGAAAATTGAAACTATAATATATCAGTTAAATAACAAAAGAATTTTTAATTGTGAAAAAGAGTATTTTGTAGGTTAGAAAGTGGTGTAAATCAAAAATATTCCAGTTTAATGGTTTATTGAATGATTTGCTTAAAATTTTGTAGATAGCTTAAGAAATATGTCATCTAGTTCCTGAACTAAAAATGTAAGCTGTATTTCCATCCATTCTTTAATTATTAGGGTTCCGATTCTAAATAACAAAATAAATTTCATTTCTTAATGGATAGATTATGTATGTGGTTCATGAACTATAGAATATATTGAGAGATTATTAAACCAAATTTGAACAAAAAATATGCATTACATTTTAATTCATAAGACTTTATGTAAGAAGATTCTACCAAAGATTAGAATTTGAGAAAAACACATCTAAAGATGTGAAATAGTATCAAAACGTATGTAAATGCAGAGATAAAAAGCAATGTAAATTCCCGAAAAAAGACTTCAAAATTCTAAAGATTTTATAAAGAAGTTTGCTCAAACATTAAGAATATTAAATATATATATATATAATTTCTCCGAAAAAGTTGACTTTTCAACATAATCAACCACCTGAATATCTGTTTAATAAATTTAAAAAAAAATATTTTAAACATAACAAAATGAACACAAAGATCAGTAGGAATTCTGAATGTATATTAAGCGTATCATGAGCAATTGATACAAAAACGTAATATCGCTAAAAATTATTGATAAAAATTTGCTAATAAAGTTGTACAAATATATTTTTTTCTTTTTTCTTTACAATTAAAATTTCTATTTATATTAATAAAAGAAGTAGTGAAATGCAAAAAATAAAAATTGGACTTTTATCCTTACCATAATTTATTAATGGCGTAGCAGATTTCATGAAAATAAACCATATGTTTACTTCATTATGCAAAGTATCTACAAAATATTTAAATTTATATTTAAAATACGTCTAACATGAGGAAATATGATGTGAAATTGTTAAAAAAAAACTACAATAGTATTCATATACAAAAATAGTTTGCTATTATAAAACTATTAAACTAAGTAATTCACCCGATCTCCACAATTGGCTACTCATCTAAATAAAATCGAGAAAATTAATTGAAAAATCATTAGCAAGCATTTATTCCATTTATTTTTAAAGCATGCTATTAAAATTTTTACAGCTATATAGCTTATAATTCTGTCTTACATGTTTTTAAATCGTTAATAAGTCATTTAATAATGATGGATTGCGTTTTAGATGCATGCAAGTGTGGGCTGATCTTAGCAATGTAGTGAATGCATATTTTAATAATTGTGTGGGTGTTCAGTACAGGCTGTTATGAAAATAATTTTCGAATATAGAATGTATTTTAAGAATGAAACATATAGTTTATAAACCATTTACTTAGTATACGAAAAATAAATTTTGGCCTAATGTCTATTAAAGGATTAATATTTAAAAAAAATATATTGAAAAAAATCACAAGAAGAAATTCTTTACTGTCACTATAATCGCTTAAAAAGGAGAAAATAATTTTCCTTAAGCGCTTTTCAAACAAAATTAATTATTTATTAATTAGGTCATCCTAGCTATCTCCATTTAAAATTGAAAAAAATGTTTTTTTGCAACTAATAAATGCTTAAAATTTATGCATCAACATATACATCGTGTTTTGTAACAGACAGTATTATCGGTACTTTAATTCAAGTAATTAATTAATTTATTCGATAAATTAATACATTTTCTGCAATTTTCAAGACTAGAAGTTAAGAAAATATATACATTTCTATTCCGAGGTCACTGAATATTTAATTATAATCTGGACATTCTTTTCTTCCTTTGAAAGTAACATATTCATTTTAGTGATAGAAATATAAAATGAAAAATCAGATAGAAAGTATCACATTTTCTCCTAATTCATGAATATTGCAAAGGGATTAACAATTTTAATAAGATTAAGCAGTATTCGGTAAGTTTAAGAATAAAAGAAAACCGAAGATTAATATTATCAAAATAAGCTTAATATATGTAAATGAATTAATTTCCTATTTCTCGTTACTAATTAAACTATTTTTCTGATCTTCATAAGATTACGCTGGTGACCTATTTTTTTTTCCAGTTTCAATAACCCTGCTTCTAATTTCATAGGATTATAATCACCCATTAAAATGTGAAAGTCTTTAGTAAATAATTCTTCTAATTCATATTTTCTGCATGACATATATTCAGAAATTTGAGCATATGAAATTTTACGCGTTAAAGCAGAGGAAGAGAAAAAGCAGTAACTGTAACTGTATTATTTTTAAACAATAAAAATTTAAAACCTTTAATTTAAAACACCTTATACTTACAATTTTTTTTTGTTATGATATGCAGACAGATACAATTTTCAAACGAACAGTATTGAAAGAAAATAAAATATCGTTAATCCTTAACAATATTTAAGGTTTTACATTAATAATACATTTTTGTTAGATAAGGTGAACCTTCTCTACATTGATTCGCAAAAAACACTAATGTAATGTAAAATTTTCTTATTGCAGTTGTTATTCAAAACTACTGTAAAATAAATACTAATACATATATAAAATATTTTAAGCAAACAAAATAACTAAAAAAAACAACTACAAATCACTTTATATGTCAGAAATTTTGACAATTCTTTTTGGCCAGTACATTGTTTTTTTCTTTTAAACGGGAATTGTGCATAGCTTTTCTCTAAACTTCTTTCTTAAAAATCAAAGCGATATATTTTTTAAATGTATGCTGAAAAGGAGGGGAATCTTTAATTTCCTCTAAAAGTATTAAGAAATAAAATATTTAAAATATCTGTGTTTTAGTAAAATATATCTCATTTTCATTTATGCATAAAAATCTAATTGCTGCAATTTATTTGATTTTTCTCATTTCCAAACCCATGATCCTTGCCCCACTGTCTATAGTATACAATAAGTAATTTACAAAGTTATACTATAAATAATTACAAAGTTATTGTGTTGAAATATTTTTAAAATTATGTTATTTAATATCTAAGATATTAGATGTAGGTAATAAATATTGAAATATATAATAGATGTCAATATTTAAACCGTTATCTTCTCTCAGATTATTGAAAAGACAAAAATTCAGTTTTCGTTTTTTGTTTCATTTTGAGTCCGAATACTTATTTGTATGTTTTTGTTATTACTGAATTTACTTAATTTTTTAATCGCATGTGTAATTATGTCCAAATTATTTTAAGTCTATTTTGGGTAAAACTGGGACTCACGTGAAAACTACAAAATCAGTTTTCATTAATATTTAGAGACAATATATGAAATAAAACAAATAATTTTAAGATATTGCTATTTTAGAAAAAAAAATTGCTCTAATCCAAAAGTACTGAAGAGTTTATCATTTATATGAATACGAAAGAACATTTAAAAGCTTGAAATTCTTTAGCAGACTTTTAAGCTATTTATTAATTTTCGAATAAAATATATGAACTAGACATAACAAAAATAAAAGTAGATTTGCAGTCCACATGTAAGGAATTATATAAGTAAAAATTTGTCTTAAATTGATTTTAATATTTTTTAAAAACATATTTAATAATTTCAACTATTATTTCTTCTTTTGCTCTATTTTTCCTATATGTTGTAATGAAAGGAATATTACATTGCTTCGAAATATATTTTATAAATTCTACAGCTGTGATTGTAAAATTATTGTCTAAAGAAAGAATTAAAATAAAAATGCAGAGTTTTAAAAAAGTTGAAAACTGAATTACAATATTTTTTTTTTACTTTTAGCCAAATTCAATAAAAATTCGAATAAAATATTTTCAATTTTTACATTGGTTCTAATTTTTTCCAACCTCTAACATCTAGGATTTAAAAATTTATTATAATGCATCCGTTTTCTTTATTTAGGTGGTTCTTTATAAAAGAATTATAAAAAACATTTTTTTTCTCAATCTGTTGTCTATGGTATTATAAAACCATTTAGTTAAGGTTAATTATAGCCATTCTTATGGAATCTATATAGAATGAAATAAAGAAATTTTCCAGATAAAGCGCAAATGTATAAATCATTGTATTTTAGTATTAATTCTAATAAGCAAATAATTACAACAAATAATTTGTACGTTTGAAAAAATCAACAGTTTATTTTATAATCAATCAACTGTTTATTAGAAATAAAGAAATCATAAAGACATAGCTTATTTTCCATAATATTTGGAAAATACAATATAATGGCATTTTATTTAAAACTAATATGAATAACATCAGATTATTATATATCAAATCTTTGATTAAATATAATTATTTCTTTATAAATTTATTATAACTAAGCGATATTCAATGATAAGCAAGCGTGATTCTGATGAATGATATGAACTTAGCGTCTTAGATTCAGTACACCGATAACAGGCATTATCACGAAATTGTTCACACAAACACTTATAATATTAGCAAAAATATTTAAGAGATGTGCCAAAATTTTATATCAAGATTAGCTTTTGCTAATGTTTATTAAATTTAATTAACCCAAAACAACTAAATGTATAAAGTTTTATTTTAAGATCTTAATAAATAAATTACAATAATTTTTATATTTCTGAATTCGTATACAGTAGATAGTTAAAAAGCAAAATTCATTATTCATTCATAATTTTTTTCTAATTCTCCTGTCAATCATCATATATTATTATTTAAATATTTTTTCCCCTATGAATAATATTTTTTGCATTACTTATTTACATCTTGCAATACCTTTTTAGAACATGCAGCTATATTTTTACTACGTAATCGTTTTCTTACAGGTAATACTAAATAATTTTATGTTTAAAAGTTATAAAAAAGAAAATTTTATAAAACAGCAGGAAAATAAATAAAATATTATCTTTAATAAAAGATATAAACGAAAAAAATAATAGAATTTTAAAGAAATATAATACACTAAAATTATCAACAGAATTTTCTCAATCTGGCAAAATAACTTATGTCTTAAATATGTTCATAGCCCCTCGAAAAAAAAGAAGAACAGAAAAAAATCATGCCGGTAACAATCGGGCTAGAAAAGCGACCAGAGAGAAAGAGGCAAAAATATAATTGTATCCTTTGAACGTGCCTTCCAAAGATTTAGCTTCAGCCCTTGCAAACAATGTTAACATGCAAGACAAGAATAAATGTGTTAGACATTCAAGAAAAGTCAAGCTTTACTTTTCAGCTTCGACATGTCTTAGAGGAAAAAAAATCCTTAAAATATTGAAACAGTAAGAAGCAAATTTGAAAGATGCAGCTAATAAATGTTTCATCCAAAAATCAGCGACGTTCACAAGGAAGAAATCAGCTGCATTTATTCGTTTCTTTCCTTTATTTATTCAGGGGATGATGCAATATGTATGTGCATCTTGTTTATATTCGTGTTTTTTTTCTCCTTCCTTTAAAAGGAAATGCACTACTGTGGTTTGAAAATCGGGTAGAAATTCCGTTATTAAGCAAATCAGTTAACTTTTAGTTTCGGCAGTCTGGATCAATAATGTAATAAACATGAGATGCCTTCTGAATATGTGAAAGAGAGCCACGATTTAATTCACGCAGCGAGAAATTTTATAGTAAAAATAGTCTTAATATGTAGGAAAAGTAAAATTATCCAAGGAATCTCTCTCGCATGCCATGCATATCACATACATTATAAGCTGAGAACTCGAACACACATTTTAGTGGTTACGCAAACTTCCTTCTAAAAGTATTTGCATAAGTGGCTCAGAAAACTTAAGTGCAGTGACTAGGTTAGAAAAGATATTAGCACTCAGAGTAATATTAATTGAAAATAGTCTGGATTTTAAAATTAAATCTTCCAAAGGTCGGCTGATAAAATATTTTTCATCATTATTGCATATCTGGCAGTTGTTGCATACTTCAGTTTTCACTTTATATATGGCTTGGAATCCTGAATAAGTATCTGGACAGATGATCCTCTATAATGATTCCATTGTTTGTAATTAGTACGAAGATGAATAAATAGATTAATCAGCACAATAATTAAGTATATTAAAAAATTTTATGTCTGTATATTTGCAAATATATAAAAAAATAATGTTTTATTAGTTCTATATATTTGCAAATATTTAGAAATAATATTTAATTATTGAATTAATATTAATTATCGAATTGCAGAAAATATAGAATTAATATTTCCTTGCTCAAGTACAAAAAACACATACTTTATTAACTATCAAAACAATTTTAAAATAACCGAAAATATTTAAAATATTTTTAATAATATAACATTTTTGGATTACGAAAAAGGAACTTATAGCATATAATATGATAGCGCATTAATTGCATATTCATGTATAAATATTAATTAATTAATCTGGATTAGATCTTTATGTTATAAATAATTATATTTATTTTAACTTATTTCACGTATTCTAATTCAATTTACTCACGTTAATTTCAGATTAGCACACATTCAAAATGAGTTTTTCAATAATCATTAAAGTATAATTGACTAATGAAATATTTTAACTAAAGATATAATGCTTATTGTCATCATAAATATTAATCACATATCATTACTTATTTTTTTCAAAAATAATTTTAAATAAATTGATTAAATTTATCTTTTTACACATATGATTCATTTATTATATTTCAAGTTAGTCTTTTTATGTGAGAGGAATCGTATTATTTTAAAAAATACATACATGTTGAAATTTAAAATGCTTTGATTTGTAATTAAAATTTTTTTAAAAATATGTGTTTTTTTAAATACGTATTAGGATATTTAACGATACAGTTCAAATATGTTTTAAATTCTTCATTCTTCTTTTCTTACAATTTCTTCATCCTTTATTGTTGTACCTTAATTTTTTCATTGTGTGTGTTTTTTAGTTTTGCAGGCCTTTATAATGAGAAATGTAATTTTTTTTTCATTTTTAGCAATTAGAAAACACAATATTTGTGGGGGTATGGAATGATTTCTCCACTTAAAATGTTAAGAGCTTCAAAAAATGACGCAATGGCATATTTAACAGGAACAAGAGTATATTTATTTATACAACAAAAACGAGAAATAAAAAGATTAACAGAAAACGTTGAAGTATCTCACTCTCTAGTTAAGAAAGAATTATGTACTTGCCGGCTAGATTGCATAGTGGGTAATGATACATTGATACCGACAGTACTCCCTCTCGAAACCGAAGGTCGGTTATTATTCGACCGGAAAAGTAATGGAAAATCTGACTACTCGTCCATATCCGGTTTTATACTCAGAATGAGGATGTGGAAGGACGTCCGCCGGGTGAAGATGTTCATTCAAAATGTAAGCTGGCTTGAGTCTATCTACAGTGACATTTCGTTTTTGTCCATGCATGTTCAATGAGAAGATTTTGTCCGTTCTCGACAAGACTTTGTATGGCCTTTGTATGACATAGGGCTGTTCAAGGGGTCGACGAATTGAGTCTCGTTGGAAGAAAACGTGAATCGTTACAGCCAATTCTTTGTGCAAAACCACCTTGTGTTTCGCGTGATTTGAAGCAGGAACTGGCTGCAAACTCTGCATCTTAGTCTTTAATCGACATATGAATTCTGTAATTGCAGGACTAGTTTTACATGAACGAAAAAATTCACCGTAGAGTAGTTCTGCAGGGGAAACACTTAAGTCTTCTTTAAGGCTAGCTCGAATATCTAGCATAACCATTGGTAGGATACTTGTCCAGCTTGGTGTGAAAAGGCAGTAGCATCTCACAGCATATTTCAACTGACGATGCAATCTTTCCACCATGTCGTTTGAAGCTGGATGATAGCTTGTCTTTCGGATCCGCTGTGATCCTAAAAATTGAGTAAATGCCTGAAAAAGTTCAGATTCGAACTGTGAGCCACGATCTGTAGTTATGATATCAGGTACACCAGATCTTGCAATCCAGTCTTGAAGAAATGTTTCAACACATATTTTGGCTTTCATATCGGACATCGGAAAAACTTCCGGTCATCTTGAAAATCTGTCGATCCATGTGAGGCAGTAAGCATGACTATCAGATGGTGGTAATAGTCCCACTATGTCGAGAAGAATATGGCTGAATCGAGCTGAAACGAGAGGAAACTGTTCGACTGTAGACTTGGAATGTCTCGATATTTTGCTTTTTTGGCATTCGATACAGTATTTAGAAAATTGGATGCAATCCTTCTGCAAAGAAGGCCAGATAAATCTGTCTTTTATTAATTCAGCAGTGGTTTTAGCTCCAGGAGGAGATAGGCAATGAATGCTATCGAAAACAATTTTTCTGAAAGTTTCTCAAACGTAATTGCGTATAGGGCCTGTTGAAATATCGTACATTAACTTTGATCCGCAGGCAAGTTCAATAGGTTTCAGTTTCAATCTTGAACCCCTTTCTATTAAAGACTTGAAACTATTATCGACTTCCTGTACTTTAGCCACAGTTTCATAATCTATTTTAGTTGGCAAAATAATTTCAGCTGCACTAGAAAATGCATCAGCTGCTGCATTGGAATCACCTGAAACGTGCTGAATATCAGTCGAAAAGTGAGCCAAAAATTCTAGTTGTCTAGTTTGAAGGGGAGAAAATTTGTCTGTTTTTTTGGCAGAAGGCAAACGTTAGTGGTTTGTGATCACAGTAAATTGTGAACAGTCTACCTTCCAGAAAATGTCGAAAATAACGAACGGCACAATAGACTGCAAGTAATTCTCGGTCATAGACACTATGATTTTTTTTCAGTAGGAGTTAACTTACTAGAAAAAAAATGCAAGTGGTTGTGACTTGTTATCGACATGTTGGTTCAGTATAGCAACTCCTCAATTTTTTTTTCTAGTGACTTTAAAGAAGTATTTGTTGTCAATGCACTAACCACTGTAGCATGACCAGTTGTTTAATTAATTTTATCACCAATTTGTGCTACTTTTTCTAAATCATCCTCACAAACTGATAATATTTGTGGCATTGTAACAGGTAAACGTTGCAAGAAAAGTGTTTTTAAAACATCGTCATTAACGCGACCGTGATTTAATTCCTTCATTTGCATTAAGAGTTGTGAAGGAGTTTTATCTCCTAGTTGAAGATCTTATAAGAGATCTTTAAGTTTTGCATTTTTGGAGTCAGCATATCGTTTAACAATTTTATCTTTCAGAATTGTGTATGGAGCGTCAGGAGGAGGGGGACGAATTAGATTACCTACGTAAGCCAAAACGTCGCAATCCAAGACAGAAATTAGATTATGAAATTTAGCGACTTCCGAAACAATTCCAGATGTGATAAATTGCGATTCTAATTGCAAAAACCACAATTCAGGATTACTTTTCAAAAACGGAGGTGCTCTAAATGCAACGTGAGCCAACTCAGCAGATGCGTCCACTTTAGTTTCCGCATTTATGCCTTTTCTTTCCGCTGACGGAGCTGAACAGTATTGATGTCAGGGTCACCATTTGTGGGGATATGGAATGATTGCTCCACTTAAAATGTTCAGAGCTTTAAGAAACGACGCAATGGCATTTTTAAAAGGAACAAGAGTATATTTATTTATACAACAAAAACAAGTAATAAAAAGATTAACAGAAGAAGTTGAAGTATCTCACTCTCGAGTTAAGAAAGAAATATTAAGTTCTTGCCGGCCGGATGGCATAGTGGTTAATGATACATGGATACACACATATTTGTTAATTCATATTATTTGATTTATACCAGTTATTTTTTTTACTTATATTCTATTGTAAAGAAATTTTTATTATATCCCACAGGACAGAAGTTATTTAATAATAATTTTACATCAACTTCTGAAATATATTATTTTTTATTTAATTATATTTACACTTATTTATAAATAGTTAAAAAAATGAATTTTTATATTCACTAATTTTTTTTCCTCGTGAGTCGAAAATCCTTAATCACAAAGAGCAAACAGTAAATCATAATTGATAGCACCTCATAATGACTATAATAACTTGAATAAATTTTACTCCCATATTTTTTGTATTGTTTCGTAAAGGTAAAAAATTAATAATTTTTTGCTAAAATACATTAATTTCTAAAAAGTCATTTTATCTTATCTAATATCATCATTCATATAAAGGATAGGAATAGAAAGATAAAAATTAAAACAAAATGCTTTATTAAATAAATTTCTGTTCCGATTGAAAATAGCAATATTCTAAATTTTATCATTTATATATTTGCAAATTCATTTACCAAATAGTTGCCAAAATTTAATGCAAAATCTCATAATGCAACATACTATTTATATTAATTTATTAATAACAACTAGATATTAGTGATTATTGAGTAGTTTTCCTTTCTACCATTTACTTCATATCAAGGCATGAGGTTAATAAAAATATTCCGCCAACCGGTCAACTATTCTAGAAAGATACATTCTATCCATTCGAAAGAAATAAACCTATTCAATAAAAATGATACTGCTATATGATTTATATCTTGGACTAGAAATCATGTATAAGCGTGTATAAGCGTATAGAAATATTGTTACGAAATTTTCTTTACCGGGGTTCGTTTGGATAGTGGAAGTTATATGGTGTGGAGAACGCTCAATCAGCAGGCAGAAGTAGAATAAAAACAACGACGTTTATTTACACGAAGACACACAGGGCAGCACAAAAGCGACAACTATATACAGCACAGAAGACGATTATCTTCACCCGAAACGTGTAGTATACAACAGCACACACAGCAGCATACAACCAGAAGCTACTGAAGACAGTAGCGCACAGCTCAGTTCAGCACTAGCTTGACTCAGTCGCTTCCGACTACTCAGTCTTCTACTTCTCCGACTCTGACTCGGATTACTGACTTCGCTCCGTCGATTCCGCTTATTCTTCTTCGACCACTCCGTCCACTCTGACTACTTGCTTTTCCGCTCCGTCTTCGGACTACTCCGTCGTCTCCTTTGGCAGCGGCGGCCGCTTCCTTTTATAGGTCTCAGGAGGCGGGGCTAGAAGCCACTCAACCAATCAGGAACGTTCGAGGCGTATCTCGGTTCCTACTGGACGGATCGGGAAAATTCTGGAAGTTTCGGGTATTATCTATTTTGGCGCCAAAGTCGCCAAATTCGTCGCCAGGTCGCCAAGTTTGTCGCCAAGCTCTGGGACCTCCGACGCACACCTGGACTTCGCCCCATTCAGATGACTGGAAAACTTTTTTTCCAATGATGGAACAAACTATTTTGGGAAGCCGAATTGCAGGTTTGTAACAATATATTTTACACGAGGTAACATTCTGTAAATGTAAAAATTGACTACTCATTAAAGTTCAAACAATTTCTTGCATAATTTCTGCATCTAATTATCAGTTAAATGGAGAGGTGAAATTTTAGGACTTAACTGGAGAGGTGCGGTCTACGAGACCGCCTTTCATTTACACTCAAATTAAATTTTCTAATCGATGTATTAGTATGAAAAATTGCCAATATATTTTACAGATATTTTTCTTGATATATAGATATGTTTTAGAAATTTTTCAAAATATACTATCATTAAAAAAGTAAATGCGATTGAACATACATTTTCTTGTCAAACATTCATTTCTCGTAGAACATACATTTTCTTGTATAATGTAAAATTCAACAATTATAGGAAAAATTAAAAAAAAAATGACAATAGGTAGAATTGGACCTTTTTTTATCGGCTTGTGTGATTTCATAGCACCGATTTCTAGAGCCTTTTAAACATACTGATTAAGAACTAATATAAAAATCAACCTATAAATTCTGTATGTATATCTCTTGGTATATTAATATATTTTATAAATTTTTCAAAATACTTTATCACTAGAAAAATTAATTATGTTTGAACAAACATATCAGAATCAGCTGAATGCGAACTTTCATCGAAAAACTCTTCTGTACAATTATCCTTATCACTGGAAAGTTATCAATTATCATTTGAAAGTGTCTGAAGCACTGCTTCATAATAGAATCAGTAAATTGGATGATATTTCGGGGCCCACGTTTTAGCGCCATCTGCTAAGCCTTGTTTATCACTAGGACACTAACAGGAAGTAGCGGTCTTAGAGACCGAGGCCAAAGAAATAGCTGAATTATTTTTAAAAAGCATCTGCTGAAATCGGTTGAAAAAGTGCACGTGTATTGAAGGTCACAAAACAGGAAGCTACAGGGTCAATCCATTCAATTAAGCTAAAAATAGAATAGGGGTGACCGAAAATCCATCGCTAGTAGTCTCACAGACCACACGTTCCCAGTTAAGGGTTAACAAATTTGCTGCTTCAGTGAAAATAATTGTATTTAGAAGGATGTAAGCAACTTCTGTATATATTTATTTTCCTATAATATTAAAATTTTTTTAAAGAAGAAAAGAAAAATTGTTGTTATATTAAGATGTGAATTGCTACTAATAAAACTGATTTTACTTCATTAAGATGGATAAGAAATAAAATACATTCTTTTACTTGTTCTTTAACAATATCGCATAAATTCAGAAAGGACACTATACTAAAAGTACGTTTAATTACATCCCACATTTGATGGATTTTAATAATTGTTTTAAAACATATTTTTAATTTTTTTAATAAAATTCTTGAGCTATGTTAAGTTGTTTAGAACAAAACTGAAGAATACAAATCATTAAAATTAGTAAATTAAATACGAATGAATTATCAACAAATTAGGAAACGGATGCAGTTATCGTAATTCATATGGAAAAAGAAGGAAGAAAGGTAGTCCGGTTCTACGAAAAAATAATGTAAGGTTTTAAATATTTCACATTGATCTATGGAACAAATGCATAACGTAACAAAGAAACTAAGTTCAATAGCAATTTGTTGCGTCTCTTTTTGTTAAAAAAATGTAACAGTGCAGATTAATAATGTTTTTAAATTGCACGAAATATACTGAAATAAAAAACGCTAATGCATAATTAAGATTTAATGCTAAAAGTAATTTGTCATTGAACACAACAGTATAAAATATTCTTGAATTTTGATTACCATATAAATAAAAAAAATATTCTGAATATTTATCAAGTTTAGAGTTATGCATATTTTTTATTCGTTTACATAACTTTAATTTTTTAAATGATTGCATGTTTATGTTTACTTAACTTTTATCCTAATTCAGTTTTTACATTTTACTCTCAAAATTAATTAATTAATTCTTATTTTTCTATTGGTGTTGCTAACCATGTATTGTATAATTTCTGAATAATTTTGCAAAGAAAACTGGAAGGGAAGAAAATTTCTCTATCTTAATGGTTCAGTGAATAGTTGCTATAAATTATTGTGAAAAATAAAGATCGCAATTTTTTTTCAATTAATATATATTTATTCTAATTGCCTTTTTTTTTTGGAAATGCATTACTTGTAAACTATGCATGGTTAATCATGCTGTTAAATCATGCAATACATGCGTAGATGAAGTTTTGTACTCATTAATTTAATAAGCAATGGCTGCACAATTTAGAACACTTTAGAATCAATAGTTAATTAGCACATGAAATTATCTTTTCTTTTGAAGTTTGTGTTCCTGAAGTTTCCGAAAACAAACAATTTATAACCACATACTTGATCTACTTAAAACTCCGTTTGACTGAATATTAGCAGGGTGCTTTACTAGAGCTGGGGAAAGTGCATATCAAGATAACGATGTAATATTTATCATCTGTTTTGGAAATCTAAAGGATTATTTAAAACTAGCACGACAAGATGCATTGTTGAGCTATAATATATTTAATTTGAAGAGAATATTAGGAATTTTAAATACAATATCTCAATTTCGTTAATATTCATATACAAAATATAGTTTAGGATAAAACTGCGGCGCACTGGCTATTCTGAAATTTGTAATCGTTTATTCAAACATAATTTTAAAATGTAAAATATTATGCTTTGTTTTTTTAAATATATGGTAAAAAATTATAGTAATAAAATGTTGAAAAATTTACAATTTCACTATTGTAATATTATTTTTGTAAGTCATTGTCAAACAAAAATTCCTCAAATTCTGTAATTTTGTGAGAATATTTTTGATAGTTTATTTGATTGTATTAGTAGAATCCCTTCACAATACTTATTCATTGTTTTGATTTTAAATTAATGGAAATATATTTAAATTTGAATTTTACTTGTGGCAAATTACATTTGAATTACATTATGGCAAAATTGTATATTTCTAGAAAAATTAAATAAAATCAATAGAATACATACTTTTTCTCAAAATATATGTTTAAATAAAGCAATATGAATACCTTTTATCTGATAGATCTGAATATCTATTGTTGCATGAAAATAACTCTTTGATGCATTGTTCATTTTTAAAACACTTGTTTAACTATCAATCTAAATATTACAATCTTAAATATATCATAATATTTTCCAATAACATTATTATTTTGTTTACACTGCTGAGAAACTTTCTCGGAGTATACATCTTAATGAAAGGGAGTATAATTATTTCTGGAATGAGATTCGCAAGCCAACTAAATATATTTTAGCGAAATTCCAAGAATAGCTCTGGTATTCCAGGAATCCTAGACCAGATATCAGGAACGTTGCAGTTGAAAACAACTTACTTTTGCAAATGAAGTAGGTTAATACTAAGAGACATAAAATCTTCCTTAATAAACTTTAAACGTAAAACAAAATTAAATGTTCATAAAAATAATTAACCAAATCTCCCAAATTATTTATGAAGAAATTTTTATATACTGTAATATTGTAAATTGGATATATAAAGCAGTTAAAATAAGTAATTGTTATTAACTTAAATTGAGCATACTTAATGGAAATTAAATTTTATTATTCGTAACAATATAAAATTTTGTTAAAAATCTGAGACATTGTGTAATTTTTTCATTGAAACGAACTATTAATTCACTATGAAAGCTTTCCTGTCTCTCTAAAAAGCGTTTTATTTCGAAAAGATGTTGACTCTTGTTGAGGACTGGATAAGATACATATGTCTAGAAAATATGTCTATAAATGAAATATATTCAAAGATATATTATTATTATTATACTAAAGATATATAACTATTTTCAATACAATTTTGGATTCTTGGAATTATGAATCTAAATATAAATATTATAACTAGACAAGAACTAATTATTATAGCTAGAATTTTCACAAAAATATTTATTTTTCATAGTTTTGTTATGTGGATATTATATTGAAATTGCTTCTAAATTGTGTATTATTGTTTTTCTTATATCCAATTGATATTCAATGAATTACTGTAAGTATATTAAATTATTGTTAGCATTTAATTGTATTGAATTACCTCTCGTATTAATGCATATACGAGAGGTAATTCAATACATGAAAATAACTCTTTGATGCATTGCTCTCTCAATTTCGCTATGCTCTCTCAATTTCGCTATGTAATGACTAAATATTTGTATATAAAATTGTAGTGGCTATTTAACTGAATTCCGTATGAATATTAGTTAATAGTCATTAAAATTTTATCTACTAGTTTCAACTAGTTAAAAATATTCACTAGTTGCGCAACGTTTAGATGAACATATGTATAAATAGCTGTGAAACCATGGATACTTTACTATCAAAGTATATTGTCGATTGTATCTACTTTATATAAACAATATTAATGTGATTTGTAGTTCTTTATTATTTGTATTACTTCTCCTTTAGTTACAAAACTTGATTTTAGTTCATGGATTTAAATTATCTCTTTTGGTCAAATTGGCAGCAAAGTATTTTAGAAAATTATTTATGGAGTTTTGATACTTTCACTATAGAAATCTACCCGATTTGTTAAAGCCATTTAAAGCTATTTAACGATTGACATTTGTATTGTTTTCTTCTTTTCTTTATGCTTTGTATGTCAAAGTTACTTATATTCATAAGAATAAATCTGCATTAATAGATAAATTAATTTAATGATTTTCGGATTAAAAGTACATTTCCAAAACATTCTATAAAGATTACAATTTTCATAAATGGCCTAACGGTTATTGTCTCTTATCGTTTTTCAGAAATTTTATTATTTGAATAAAATTTATATGTATTATAAAGATGATGAATGATACACATCCAAAATACGTAATTTTCTTTCCTTTTTTCATCATGTTGGTAGTAAATTTCAAGCAAATTCCCACATTCATTTTAAAATTTATTTTTTTACATATAATTTTAGCACTAAGTTTTAGGGTCAATTAAAATAAATTTATTTTATTAAATAAATTTATATTATCCTCAAATATTTACCCAAGTGTTCAAAAGTTTTATCTTAATTGACTAAAAATTGCAAATGTATTCTAAAAATTACTGGTAATTAATTAATTTTAATTTTGTTAATTTTTTCTTAAATTAATAGAGTCATTTCACATACAGGATTGTATCTTCTGATAGATAGAGCATGAAATCGCAACTGAAATACACTACAAAAGAAAATAAATTCAAAGCAAATATTTGAAAACCATCACACTGAACGGCGCATTTCCTTTTATACCATCTCTATTTCCGTCTATTTTCGTCTCTTGAATTTAAAATATTTCCCTCTCCAACGGTAGGTGAATACAAAATTTTTAAAGTACATTCCCGAATAAAAGAGGAACTAGAAACTCATAAATCACTATAGAATAACATCAGATATTATTCGTTCGAGAAATTCATTGCGATGTATCTTCGAACGTAATTCTCGTGCATTTGTGTATTTATCGATAAAACAATGGTTAAACAATTTGGATTTTCTATTTCCGTGCTGGGGAAGATTTTATTACTTCACGCACGCAATCAGTTAATTTTCAAAGAAAATCCAGGGTTTCGAAACTATTAAAGACGTTCTAAATCAAATTTAATGCTTTACATGGTCTCTTGAATGCCAAGTTTGGATATAAATATGATGGATTAATGCGGGAAGTAATTAGTTGGAAACATTAGCAACCTGACCTGGTTCCTTCCTTGCTCGTGACTAATTTGGTTTTAAGTGATTTGCTAATTTGAAATCATTTTAATTTTTTTACAATAATTGGAGAATTGTGAAAAACTAAAATATTCTTTATATTTATATAAGACTGTTTTGGTATAATGCATGAGTTTAATTATTATCTAAAATTTTATCAAAATGTACTTTGCAAAATACACTTAAAATTTTTTAAATAGCTTGTAAAAATTCATTTGACCTACAAAGTTTAAATTATTTATCTCATTCTCTAGAGATCCAATAACTAGCAAAATGTTAGATTTTATTAGAAAAATTACTAATATTCAATATGTTGATCCTACTTTTAATGAAACAAAACATCAATCACTGTTGTGCAATTTTGTATACATTTTAATATCGGTGATTATATATATATATATATATATGTGTGTGTGTGTGTGTGTGTGTGTGTGTGTGTGTGTGTGTGTGTGTGTGTGTGTGTGTGAGTGTGAAATTCCAATAAAATGAAATATTGCCCTATCGCCCAATGAATATCGGCCAATGAAATCATTAATAGAATCGTCTTTACAGAATTAGCAAAATGTTAAAGATGAGGACCCAGTCATATAGAAAAATCGATTATAGTTTTATTCTCTGACTTATTTGGACAATATTATGTTTGCAAAATCAACTATCTTCTGTATACATAGTTCATAAAGAAATAAGCAATATATATATATAATAGTAAAATGCTAATTATTACATTTTTTAAACGTATTCAAATACAAATTAATACATCTTTAAAACGTTTTAAAGAAAAATTAAGTTTTGTATCATCATATTTTATGGAATCATATAAAAATATGACGAATTGAAACATAAGAAGAGGACGAGCATAAATGAAGGTTGTTATAGTTATTCTAGACAAGATTTTTTTTATTCGCAAATGCAATTTGAGGACACATGTTTATAAAATGATAGCATATTGCGTTGAATATTCTCTAATCATTTTATAAAGTCACGCAATAGTTTTTTAAAATTTTATTTCATTTCTATGATTTATTTTTATTATTTTTTTCTGGATTGCATTGGTTCCATTGGCTGGATTTTTTTGCATTATTAAGATTCGTTTTCAGAAGTTACTGAAACAATATAAAAAATAATCTGCTTCATTTTTCTCTATTGATTATCACTTTCTGAATAGATACTTAGTATTCTAGCATTTACATAATTTTGTTACTAAAAATTAATAAGTTTGGATTATGGTATATTTAAATACGATGCAGAAAACATTAAATGTACGCCCATGTAAATGTTTCTATTCTATATTACTGGAATAGATGGTAGAGAATAAAATTATACTCAAAGGACAAGGCATATACATGAAATAAAATTGTTTATAGAAGCAAAATTAACGGACAATTTAATATGGTAGTTGTACATATTTTTTTTTATTATTATTCCGAAAAATTGTATATATTTGGTCAGAGAGTTTAAATATAATTAAGATTGGAATTCTGTGAAAAAATTTAGATGTCTTCAATGCCTAAAATTTAATGCAAAGTATTCTAAAAATCTGCAAAATTTTACCTAAAATTAAAAAAAAAATGAAAATTGTTTTGCAGTAAAATATGTTTTCTAATTTTTCAAGATTCATAAATAGTTATAGAAACTCCTATCCTAAATATGAAAAACTACAAGTTCGATGCTGTTGGTGTATGCTTTGACAGTTGAATAGGCTCATAAAAGGACATGAGAAAACAGACGACAAAATATAACTTGCTACTAAGCATAGACTCATCGATTAACTCAGTGCTGATTGGCTGCTCAGCACAAAACTTAGTGCTGTCTTTATACTCTACTGACTATAGCGTTGTGTTCATGTTTCTTTATAATTTTCTCATCAGAGCAAAGTAGGTTAAAAAATGATAAGCATAACAAATAACGTCATAATAAATTCCAGTATTCTTGTAAATTCCAGAATTTTTTTAATTTTTCGTTACTGTCACCAATTTTATCTCCAAATGATGACCAAGTTTTTCTTATAGTTATATGGTTTCCAAGTTATATCCTGGAATCATTGATGGAGTTACTGATATGAGTTCGTCAGAGTATCTACAAAACTGTTTCCCTCATTAGGAGTCTGACTGAGTTAGAAGGCATTATTGAAAATTTGTAACAAGATCTCACTTGTGATCATTACTTAAAATACAGCAATTACATATTTTTCATTTGAAACTCTGTTCCTAAAATAAATATTATTCACAATTTTTTAATTCTCAAAAATTCTTTGAGCAGTTTTGAGATCTGGAGAAAAATTCAAATGTACTTTCATTACCTTGAAATAAAGCTAAACAAACTATAAATAATCCATCAAAAATATTAAAAATCATCATATATGAAAAATATACAACCTTTGTAAAATGAATTTCAGAATACATTTTAAAAAGGCTGTAATTTTTTTAAAGCTTACACTGCGAGTTCAAAATAATTATTCGTCTGGCTTTTATTCCTAGAATTCGAACTATTCTTTAGATTAATATTTTATCCAGAAAAGCTCTCGTTTCCAGATTACATTCATCTTTCAAGTGAGAATCATTCATTTTCAACTTCATATGACCAATTTATTTCATGATGATCTTCCTTTTCACTTCCTCTACTTCCACATTTTGTCAAATCATTCATTGTATTTTCTTAGTAGGTATAAATTTTGCTACGATATTTCAACATCAATGCATTTTTATAACATTTCTAATTCTATTTAAATTTAGATGATATTACCGAAATTATTTTTTATATTTACAAAAACAACTCCGTCGAAATTGTAATTTTAAAGAGAAAATTTTTCGTTAATAGTATTTTTTTCTTATAATTCTGCTTTTATTGCAAAAAATGATGAACACTTAAATATACTTCTATTTTTAATTAGGTTAACCCTTAAGTAAATTCTTAATACTTACTTGCATATGAATAAACTTTAAGAATAGATTGTATTTTGAAAATATGAATACTTTTCTTAATTAATTATTATTAGTCGAAAAAATACAGAAGAAAAATATTCAGTTATTTCTTAAATATTTTGATATTTTATTTAGAATAGTAAATAGGATGAGAAAAGGGAATCAATAATTATTAGAAGACTGTAATTTTCTCTGATTTATCGTTTTATTTTCATCCATCAAAAGCATAGCTTTCCCTTCCTAAATCATTAATGAACGAAGCCATTCTTAAAGGTTTAGGCATTCAACAAGAGATAATAAAATTACCTTCTGAATCGAATGATGGATAATTCAACAAGTTGCTGCTTTTGCAGTTTATGAACTCAGCCTGTGAATGTCAAAATTTCCAATTAGACCCATCTAGTTCATGATATTGAAGCATCTCTTGAGTGTGAATTTCAGTGCATCATATAACGAATTTTCCTTTTAAATATAAGGTGATTATAATTGAATTTTCATTTTCAAACAGATGTAATAAAGAATCACTAGTCCTAATGAATAATGATAGTTACTAGTGATATTTCATCTGAGTATAAGTAAAGCAATGAAAACTGTAATTATAGTCCCACTTTCAAATTGCTGTAAAAAAGATTTCTGGTCAGAATGACTTCAAATTTGACCTGAATATACTTAAAGAAGGAGGAAACGGTATAGCATAAGAAAAATGTTCCAAAATGTATTAATAGATGACGCTGTAAGCAGCATAACGAAAGTGTATTCGATTATAAGTGACATTTTGAATCTAAATTTGATGGCTTTGGAATAGTTTGTTGAAATAGGATTTTTTTGCATAATTGCTTTGCTTTATTTGAAGTAAAAAAAAAGTATATGAAGTCATTCAACATTTGTAGCAATGAATGGGGATAGCCCGTCTACCAGAGTAAAGTCGTGCCGCATTTAACAGGAATAACTTATTTTTAACTATCCTTAGGCCAAAGTATATATACAAAACCCATAATTATTCGGGTTTAATTTCCCTTGAACCGAAAACCACATTAAAAGTTCATAATGATTTTATTAATGTCCTTTGTCATTAAAAAAAGCCATGAATTAAAACATTAAATTAAATTAAAGAACATGTCCCCATATTAAGAAATAATGAGAAAGTCTATTAATTATCGTTGTGCAAGACATTTTCCTTTTGATGTCCATTATTTCAATCACAAGTTGAAACCGATAAACAGCATGTTCCACAACAGACCGGTGTGTCTCAGTGATCCATGTCATAAATGTTTTGTGTAATCCGTTTCTTTAATAGAGCTAAATTTTAGAAACGGGCACTGAACACAACATTTTATTATAACCCCGCATCTAGAAATCAATAAGATTGTGGAAAGGGTATTCTGGAAGGCCAGGCTTCTGGAAAATAACGGCTGATAATTCTATACTTTTCGAAATGACTCCATTGTTTTTAAAATATTCTGCGAAGCGACAACTTGATTGAAAATGATTCTATCCAGAGATTCACGTTGTTGAGGTCTTGAAATGGCCTTGCTCAAAGGATTCTCATAGCGTTCACCATTGACGACACAGATAACGGAATAAGAGAACTCATCTCCTAAAAAATAATTTAATAATAAATAATACCATTAACCAGTATCACAGAATTACTTTATCAGAATGAAGCAGTACATGTGTATGTTCGAATGGATTTTCCGTTGCTCATTCCTTGCAATTTTATGCATTGAAAATGTTTTGGGCTTCGATTGTCCAAAAGATATCCCATGGTCATTGATTGTCCTCTTCCTCGCGATCAACATATTCTAGAGCAAAAATATCTTATTCTCAGGTCTACAAAAAGCAACTCTTGAACATGGACAATTTTGTATGGGTACGAATTAAGGGTATATTATTGAATTACAAAATTATCAACATAAATTAAAACAATCCTGAATTAATGATTATTTTCAGAGATTAGCACAGTGCTTATATAACTTTCAAGTGGATTTTTGTTTTGTATTAATCTCGAAGCTGAGAGTAAAAATTTGAAATATCGAAAATTACATAAATAAGATGTCTATTCAACTGAATTCAAGAAACAATTTTGATTTTTTTAAAATCGTATTATTATGTGATATATCAATTTAATAATATATTTTAATAAAATAATCATTATTATAATGCAAAATTGCAAAAATAAAGAAAGTAATTTATCAAAAATATTTTTGATTACTTGTTCTCTGGATCTGTTATCTTTACAAAAAGAAAGCCACTTTTATTTCCTAATATTATTTTCAGACACTTTAAAAGAAATTAAGAAAAAAAAATTACATCAAAACATATTTTGATATAATTTTCATTTTTTAACTAATTTTCTTCTAAGGTTTAAAAGGTTAATTATCATTTACAAATAGCCAGTAATAATTATACTTTACAGTTTTTATGAGATAAGTTATATTTTATTATTCAGAACCTTAAAGAAAATGCTGAATAATCACCAACCTTTATTTTTGCTCTGTGTTTATAAAATTGGCTATACTCTTTTTATTTTATTCCATTAGTTTCAAACACCTAAGCAATTACCTTTTTTTTTACCTTGTGAGCTATAAAACTGGTTAAATACTGCTACTCCCCTCTCGATATTCCTCCAGATTCATGTTAAGTAGGCCATTGCCTAGCATACATCTTGATCCTTACCGAAATTCTCACATAAAAAGATCTATTCCGGAATGAGAGAGTGTTTTAGCCCTTTTTGTTTTCTCACTATGAGGGCAAATGTTATTGAGGCCCAACTCCTTAACGACTTCACTAAATGAGGTGAAACTCTTTCATTTGGGAGTGATTTCTCAGAAGAAGGCAGTTCAGTTCCTTCCGCCGAGTCGATGGTTATGGAGAGTCGTTCCTATCTACGGGGGGGGGGACCCTTTAGTTTCTACCCTTTTTTGTGTGTGTTTCCTCTTATTTCTGTTTCCTTTTTTTCTTATTTCGATACCATCTTCTACGTCATCGCCCTCCCTCTTTCGTTTACTCTCCTGCATGCCGTTCTGAGCTTTCATCAACTTTTCGGTGCCGAAATTGTTTTTTCGTGACGAGAAGAAGCAATGCCTCTTTTCTTCGTCTCATTGTTTCCCGTTTAACGGCGAGGTTTTCCAAAAAGAAAATATATATGTACAAAAGCACAGGAGGGTAGAGGATGAAAAACAAAAAGAAAAAAGAAGAGGGAAGAGAAGAAACGTTTTCTCGACGTTTTGGCGATTGCGTGGGATTGTACCAGGGTTGCCTCTAAGATTGGTGTCAGCAGAATAGAATTGGAAAAATAACACACGCACAGTTTCTGGGATTCGATTTGCGTTCCTGTTCGAAATTCGAAAGGCAGTTGACGTGAAAGAAAAATCGGGACACTGTCCTATATATTATTCTTTACGCAACTGAGCCCGAAAAATTTTAAAAAAAGAGCAAACAAATTTACAATCGAAATTCAATATTAAATGATTTCGGAGAATAAGAAGATTATATAGGTTTTCTTTTGTATGTTCTAAAATTTGCAGATTTTTTTTTAAGTTTTCAATTTAGTAAGCAGATATGTGTTATAAAATATTTCCTCTTCGTCTTTCTGATTAAAATAACTTTATATTTATATTATCAGTAATAAAAGAAAAAAAGGCAAACAAGTATAATTAAATATTCCTTATCTTTGTAATAAAAGATGTGTACGTATTTCTTTGCTGATTTTACATTTTAAATTGATCATATTTTTCTTCTCTGTTCAGTTGAATAATTCTTTTGCAATGAGTGCATTTGATGGCTTATTTCGCAGAATATTTCATATCAGTATTTATTTTTAATGCACAAATTCCCTTTATATTAATGCATGTATCTTTACAAATCTATAATAATAATAAAGAAGATTTGTGATTGTCTGTGCATATGTGTGTTCGCACATCATAGTGTTGACTATTTAAATTAATATATTAAATTTACCACAAATATACTTTGAAAGGTGTGAATATTCACTTCAGGTAGCAATTAATGATTATATTTGATTAACGTTTAAGCGATATCTCATAGTTTACCAGAGAAGATTTCTGAAAAATTTATTAAAAAATATAACTTTAACAAATCAATTCAACACATTTTTCTTCTATGATATTAATTTTTATATTGTGCAATTGCTTTCCAAATTTTGATAATAATTAAAAAAATGATTTTTGGATATATTTTGTATGTCTAAATTAGTAAAACGTAATTTTTCAACAATGCATATCCGTTTTAAGTAGAATTCCAATTTCATTGCTTCATTAAATAATTAATTACCTGATTCTCTTTTATTATTAAGGTCTAAAGATTCAAATTCGTTATCTTAACCGCTTGATTCACATAAGGCTGAATTCACATACAGCAAAGTTTTTACAAATAGATTGGATACTGATGACTAAAACAATTATAATTTTATTGATACTATCGCATCTTAGAACATAATTCAATTAGATTATTCAGTTAAATAATAAACGGAACACATATAAGGCTACTCGAATAATTTGTACTTGATAATTAAAATGATTTTATTCAGGAAATATATCATTAGGGACATCAAATTATGAATAAAAATTTAAATTTAAATTAAACTCAACTTAAACTTTTGTTCATACAAAAAGTCTAAAGTTTGATGCAAATGGTAAGATTTATTTATTTATAGCGACACGAAAAAAGTTTCATTTCATTGCATGAACTTTTATTTCATTTGAAATAAATTTCCTATAGGAAAAATTGTATCTAATCTAAAGCTGTTTGTGGCATAGATTTGGAAGTCGCTCATGCCCTTATCCAAATACATCTTTTATTTCCCTCTTTGTTTTACCTCTTGGATAATTGCTTTTTGTCTGATGCAATACTTCTGGAAGGATATGCGATTTCTTGGATCACATTGAGCGAAAATAAACATGAAAGACAATACACAGTACACTATACGTTTTTACCCGGAAGAAAACTTGGACATCATGATATCTTCCGGCCAGGATATAACGGAGCACTCCGGAAATTGCCAATCTCCCAATTTCCGGGAAAATTCCGCAGCCGTTTGCAAAAATGACTTACAACACGACATAACGCGTTCCTCAGCTCCCTTACCCTATGGCAAGACTGAATTTTTGTTGCTGGAAGTGAATTATTCTTCGGGCTCGTATTTTGATTGGGTAATATCTCACAGAGATTTGCACTTATTGCTTATTATATAACTTACACGCACATTGATCTCATAAATAAAGAAACAGAGATAATTGTGCATTGTGAAATATTAGTTTAAGATGTCTTTAGTGGAAGTATTGTGGGCGTCCTCATACTTCCCAAAAATGAGAACCATTCAGAATTTGAGAGATACAACATTATCACATAAGTTTTACAATAACAAAACATATTGTTTAATAAAATTTCAATCCAAATATATAATTATTAATTGAAAATTATTATTTGAATGCTTTAATTTGCTAACTTATTATTTATTAATTTTGTATACATAATACTAAGTATTTTGAAAATTAATAAAAATTCTGAATATGATGCTGGAATTAAGAATATATTTACTGAGTATTTTTCATTACCTACACACTTTTGAAAAATTTAGCATCAATGAACAAAATTGTTTTTGAATGTAAGGCTGGAAAGGATTAGCGATATTATTATTATAAATTTCTCTGTGCCTTTCCTAAATCATGAAAGAAAAGGATAAAGGTTATAGAATATCTATATTTAGGATATTCTGATATAGTCTACATTCGTTGATATATTGTTTTTTTTTGAGGGTGTCGAATAAAATTACCGAATTAACTTTGTATTCAAAGTAAGAGAAGTAATTTTATTTCAGGAAATTAATCAGATTTTTGCCTTCGAACATACATTTTAGCTGTGCAAGAGGAAGATGAACTGAAGGTTTTGCACTCAATAATTAATACTTCAGATTTCTTTTTCTAATCAGTTATACTCTTGAGACTTCATGATTATGCATGATATACAGTGTATTTGTAATTACTATTTCGGTGTTATGTACAGGGTAAGGCAAGGAATCTGACTGATTTTGATGGTCTTGAGTTGATAGAAAGACGTACTAATGGAGACTTTTTGTTGTAGTTTCATAGCAGTTAACATTTCAATCATCTTCAAGCAATATACATTTCTTTCGTATTTATTTATTATTTTTTTTGGATAGAGGAATATATTACTACAAGTCAGAATAGCAAGTAGAAATTCTATCAAAATGACTGTTCGATACACAGACCCAACTTCCAATGGATGAATTTTTGTTCAAAAGGCTCATAAGTGGAAATAAAATTATAATTTACTCTAAATATGGAAAAAATTGCAAAAAAATGAATAAATCTTAAGAATGATGATGGTAAGAAATCCATGTATCTCTGAATCCAGCAGAATTTTAATGCAAAATCAAAAACGTTCATAATCATCAACATAAGTTTTTCGCGCATGCCCTTTCTTGAATACTATGTAATCATGAATGTTTTTCTAATCTCTTTTTCTTGTAAAATATAAAATTTCGTGATTTATTAAAAATACAATTTATTCGTCACCTCTGCCTTTATATTGAATGAAATTTTCTGATGACCAACAAAAAACAAATATAACTTAAAGGAATATTTTTTTATGCACAATTCATATAAAATTCCATTTTACTTTAAAATTACATGCTGTATTGCATGCTGTATAACTATTTCTACAGAATAATTTCTATCATGTCGAATTATCTCATAAAGTTATTAATCTGTTACAGATTGAAAAATTTTTAGAAAAGAAATATAACATAGACAGAATGTCATTTCCCATCTGTATCATTACGTAAAATATAATTTAAATGCACTCAATCAAAGAAATTTTTCTGTCTATTTGTAGAAGACGACTTTGAAAACAAATTGCATTTGAGCTTTATTTAGTCAATAATTGAAAAATGTAGTTCTGGTCACAAATTAGGATATTAGAGACATGTGCATTTCTTTGGAGACAGTTAAAACTAAATGAGAAGTAAACAGTTTATTAAAATGAAAATTTTCAAGTATCTTTATTGACATGAAACTTTCATCAAAAAAGAGTAATTCTGATTACATTTACTGAGTGAAATTCCAATTACTGCTATCAGTACTGTAATGGCATCACTTAGCTCCTCATTATTATCATAGCACTCTGAAGCGGCTAAACTCTCAAGAAACGACCAATTTATCAGATAATCTTGTTTGCAGTTTCACTAATGGGATCCATTTCTTTGCTATATTAGAGACAGAGAAATGCCCGATATAGAGAAGAAAAGAATTACACCCAAGTAACATATTAGCATCGTAAATATACGATTACATTTTCGTTTTTCAGTGGAGTAATCCAAAGTAAAAATTTATTTGTTATTATTATTTTTTGTATTTTCATTATACTTTTCAATCATCTTACGAACATTTAAAAAAGTTATTCGATAATGACATGAAATCATTTCAAATTTCACATTTAGAAGAAATCCCAAAATATATTTCAAAACCTTGAATTAGGAATTAAAAACAGAATAAGCTAAAATTTAATTTCTAACGTAGAAACTCTGATATCATATTCAGTATCTTCAAAGATAAATTCTCAGTAATCCATCTTCAATTGAAGTACTTTTCAGTAACAATATATTATATATTTTAAATTTTCATATAGGCTTTATTTGAGGAACTAGCATAAAGAAATACCAGATTTCGAAATTGTCGGTTGGAGTTATGGGTTTGGATACTTATACTTAAATCGTTGTACGAAATCCAAATTGTTATTTTTATACGAAAGACAAGTAGTAAACTCAAACAGCTCAAAATCATAGATTTCTTGAATAAGAAAAAAAAAATTGAAGTACAAACAATTTCACAAAATACTAAAACAAGTTAAGAATAGAGTAATCGATTTGGCGAAGTTTTTTGGAATAATGTTCAAGAGACTTTCCTATAGTAAGCTATATTTATTTAAAATTCTCTAAAATAAATTGAGCATTTCATATACTTTGATCAAATTAGAAAAAATGTATATAAGTTTAATGCAAAAAGAAATAAAAAAAGACAGAAATAAATGATGAATCCGGCCTGAAGACCTTCTCAATGGTCACCATCAGGCAGGGATTCAAGCTAGAGATTTTTTCTGTGAGGGGTCAGCGAAGAACCGTTCTGAAATTATATTATACTACACATTTTAAAGATACATAAAATTTTATTTATTTATTTATTTTAAAAAAGAAATGAAGAAATTGAAGGAATAATCTGTTTTAAAAATGCTGGATAAATTATGTTATTAATCTTAATGTCTAATTTCAGCCAACAAACTATTTACCATTTAGACGTATATCTACTCTCCGCTTCCATATCGTAGAACCATACTAAAATTATATTATACCACAATCGTCGATTATACATAAAATTTAAAATTTAAAAAAAATAGTATTTTTTTTAGAAAATATTTTTTTTGAAAAATAAAATAACTTTTTTAATAGTTGCGTTTAAGTGTAATCACGCATTTCCGCTTCTTAAAATATTTGAAAAATAATAAATGGCAAATAGAAAGATACAGAAAAAAGTAAATCATTATTTCAAGTACTATATGGAATTTGATTTTGATTTTTTTGATAACTGACTTTTATATAGAAAGTGATAATGGCTATTTCGAAATTATTGCTAATGATTTTAATAGTGAATAATTAAAGTGAAACGAGAAGTGATCTTCCAATAAGTAGTAAACAAAATGAGAATAATGGAAATCTATAAATCCGACAAACATTGCATCCGACATAAATTGAAATATTTGTTGTTCTTAAAGAAGGACAGAACTTTTCACTTATGTGATGAATGTTATAGAATTTTTGACATAGTATATATGAATATTGTGCAATTAAATCTTATTTCATAATTCAATGATAATCCTATTCAAGAATTTTCATTATAAGAACAATATTTATATATTCTAATGCAAACGGCATAACAAGTATTATTTAGCATAAATCCTGCCTAGAAATATGAAGCAATAAAACAACAAAAATTGTTACCTTTAAAACAAAGAAAATGCTTAAACTCATCAGAAGAAACACAGAAACTGTTTTATTATTCCAAAACAAAAGAAGTTTCGTATTAGGAAAGTGAAATAACTTCAAGCTGTTGAGGACGCTTAATTTTAATAATTATTTCTCTTTTGCAACAGCTGGTTTCTTTTGACAATAATAAGCAAACGCAGCTCAGCCTTTTTCTCTGCAACTGCCACAGATGTCCCTCTCGGAATTCTAATAAAAGCTGAAATGATTTGTCTGAAGTAACATTTATTTCATAAATGGATTTTTGGATTCAAAGAATTTAACAAGGGCTTCCTGACTTTATTTGGTTTTCCTAGTTCCTCTCGCTATAATCTATAAAAAAGCTTTGACAGGTATAATAAAATGCATAAGCATTGACAAGGAGATATTTTACACTTTAATGAAAATTTTGCCGAGATATTTTAATTTGAAATGTAATTCTCTATCAATCAATATGTGATGCATTTCGATTATTTGAATTAAAATATTTCTTTGTGTCTTTAATTAAATGTATAAGACCTTTTTATCCGGGATATTTCAGTGAAATCTGTTTTATATCTACCATAAAGGATAAAACATTTTCTTGATTATTTCAGCATCATATACAAGAATATTTAAAAAAGTTATATAGCACACTTATTACTTTATCACTAAATGTGTTCAAATGATTACGTAAATGCACACAAAATACAATAAATCCTATAAAAATATATATTTTATTGCCTTATTCTTGCTTCCGCTCCAAGGGGAGAACTATAATTAGTTTTCATTCAGTTGAGTAAATTTTCATTTATCTAATGCGTTTTGTTTCCATCAATTGTTTTTCTCATAATATAAGAACAAAAATAACTTTTATTCATAATTTGAAAAATATTCCTTAGTCGCTTTAGTATTAATTTGTTGGCTTTACACGTTTAAGAGTAAATAATGTTTTTTTTTCAAACTAATGAACAATTTTAGATATTGCCAACATAATAATTTAATGAAAAACGCACATTGTGATTTTGGTGGCTAGATTTTTTTTGCATCAATAAATGGCACTACAGTTCGATATTTTTTCTTATCCATCGCTATTAATTAGAGACATAACGAAAAAGACGTTAAATAGAAAACACAGCAAATATAAGCACATTTTAAATATTTATTATTAAAATAAACGCTTGTATATTTTTTTATAAAATACTAAGTGTCTGTTTAAAGTCGTTACAAAATTATATCTTGTTAACTATAATAGAATCGGTGAAAATGCAAATTTAACCTTAGGCGTTTTCGTGCCTGTTTCTTGACTGCTTGCGATCCATTGCGCTATTTATCTTTTGAGCGCTTGTTTTCAAATTGTCATTTCTGGTCCTTTAATATATTGCATATCTTTTTTATAAAAACAATTCTTATGTTCTGTAATTTAATAAAATATAAATTTAATAATATTTATTTTTTAACTTTAGTAAGAAATGTAATTTTATAGCTGTCTTGTAGTAATTAATATTTCAATCCGATATCATGAATAGAGTATATGGAATTTTATAAGCTAATAATAATTTTTTCACGTCAAGTGCCTTTAACTCAAAAGGAGGTTATAGAACTTTTAGAAAAAAAAACTGTTTTAGGGAATGCAATAGAATTTCTCATGCATCGAAAATAATGAAACCTGGCAAATAGAATGAGTGAGTCACAGACGATAGTCAAATGTGCCTTTAGAAGTAGAAAGATAATAAATTCGAGTATTCTCCCCACGCTGCAAATGAACTCTTGACCGCAAGAAAGGGGAGGGAAATGCTTGTCTTCTATCGTTTATACTTTCGGTCGCTTTGGATTTTAAAACAACTGCATTTCAAAAAGCAAAGGAATTCAGAGGGTTAAATTCATAATTAGATAAAGGTTCCTTAGTCGCTTCAGTATTAATTTATTGGTTTTATACGTTTAAGAGTAAATAATGTTTTTCTCTCTTTCAAACTAATGAACAATTATAGATACTGCCATTATAATATTTTAATAAAAAAAGCACATTGTGATTGTGGTGGCTGCATTTTTTTTAAAATTTCGTTAAAACTAAACTTATACAAGGAGAAAAAGTAGCGTTGCTAATAAAAAAAAATAAATGTAATAAAATATCAATTAGTTAACTATTAGAAATCTATTTTTATATATATTCACACTATGACAGCTAGTATCACAGAACAATCTGTATCATATGTAATGTTTTGAAGTTAGATACACACACAATAACAGTCAGATAGTTTTAATAAATTGAATATTTATACAGAAATTATAAATTAGAAGCAGCTAAGAAGAATTTTTTTCTTCTGAATAAATATACGAGGGTTATACAAATCAACTCCTTGAGAGTGCAAGAAAAAATTCAGCACCAGATAATGTTAAAATATATTTCTTATTTCAATAAATTTACTTAGCTATTTAAGTCGAAATAATGCAAAATCATTCAAAATGTAGGTTAGATTTCCTTATTTCTCTAATTATACGAAAATGGTTAGGAAATAATATGGGATACTAAATTTCATTTGAAACGGAAAGGAAAAACTTATTGTCAGATTCATTTGCTTTTGAATATCGCGCGATAGGGGTTGCAATAGTCTACTAAATGAATTTATGAATATTGTTAAGCAATGAATAGCAATTCTGAAAAAAAAAATCATAATAAACACGAAAAATTTTCAACTGCAAAATAAATTCCTCGACATTATTTTCGCGAGTAATTATAAATAAAATAGATGTATATTTTATTTAAGAAAAAAAATATTCCAAATTGGTGAATTAATATGATGATACATTTCAATAATAAAAGTATTTTTTTTTGGTGGAGCAAATTAGACTAATACATACTGTATTAGATAATATATCTGTTTTGACTTCTTGTAGTAATCATGTCAATAGATGCAGGTAGATGCCAGATAAAAAAAAGCAATCTCCTGGGATATGTAAAGAGAAGTAATTATAACTTACCAGAAGGGATTTGCCTCTTTTAAAACAAAATGCCTTTCGTCAAAATCCATATACAGAAAAACGCGCTAAACTTTAATGCAATAGATAGAAACATTCTAGATCTTTTACAATATACATCAATTGTGTTGTTTCTAGTAACGCTTGTCATAGACAAGCCCACTGACCTTTGAATTCACTGACTTTAAGCCAAGGGTGCGTCTCTTGTTTTTCAGTAGCGCCATCTAGGGCCAAGAGTTCAACTTAGCTACACACACGTTCATTTATGCATTTCATTCACTCATCCACAGATCGTAATTTAGAACTGAATCAGAGAACGATCCTCCTGTTACAGTACCCCCAGTGGTATTACTCTCGACATGGATGGTTTTCTGGCTACAACAGATTTATACGTGCACCCGACACCACACGCTCTTATTATCTTAGGCCTGCACGGTTCGAACTAGCAACCAAACAGACGCGAAACCAACGCCCTACCAACCAGGCTATCCCGGCCTTTAAAGTACTTTTATACCACATGTAATTATTTGCATCAATAAAATGTTACGCAAATATCTGGGAATCACCTTTGGATATATTATTGTCATGTTAATAAATATTCTTTTTTAAAAATATCATCTTTCTACTACATCACTTCTACATACTGCTAAAAATATACTTAAAGACAAAATAATAATAATAAGTCCCGCTTTATATTAATGATGTCAGGTATGTCAAAATTCCTTAATTATACCAAAAATATTCTCAAAAATTCGACATAATGGCAGAGGTACAAGGAAAGACAATATTTTAAATCATGTCACAGAATCTTTGATATTGTTCATTAGATTCAATGCCAGAAATGTAAAGAAAGGTACAAAAATTATGAAAATGACTGCTACCAACCAATATATATATATATATATATATATATATATATATATGTGTGTGTGTGTGTGTGTGTGTGTGTGTGTGTGTGTGTGAAATTTCTACATTAAATTAATCATTCTTTGAAATTTCTGTGTTCAAAACAACTAAAATGTTTCGACATTTCTATCTAAATCAATGAGAAATAATGCTGAAATGTCTTTTCAGAGAAAAATGATCTGTAATTATAGTTTTTATGAGAGTGAGAATAAGATATTTATGTTTTTCAAATAATATTTTTTAAGAAATAAAATTAAAGAATTAAATGTTTTCAATTTTATTTAATAGCAAGTAATTAACTAGTTAAATAATAGATGATTAAAATAATTTATTTAATTTCTCAAAATATTTATTTAATTTCATAAAGTATTTTGAGATGCAGTTTTTTATGAAAACATTACTGATTTATGAATAAGTCTGCCATTTTTTTTTCAACCCTTTCAAATGGCATATAACTTTTTAAAGCACTTTATTACATTTTACCTTGTAATAACTTCTTAAAGTACAACAAAATACGAATAGGGTCATTTGAAAGAAATTACGAATAGGGTCATTTGAAAATAGATAAGTAGGTAATAAAACCTGATTTGAAAGGTTCAAGAAAAATGAAAAAAATGACATTCTTCACCTGATAATACTTCGCTTCAAATATCATATTTAATTTGGATAAAAATAGAATAAGATATTTTATATAAAGCATATGGCATTTCATAAAATTGAATTTGAAAATCTTTTTTCCGGGATATTGTTCAGAAAACGAAACACTTTTATCTCATATTTCTAATGTCATTTTTTTGAAAAAATAAATTTTAAAATTTCTTAAATCTACAAATGAATCTATTGATGTGAGGTATAAAAATTTAGATTTATTTTCCTGATATATATGTAAATTTCAATTTTTCACTTTATCTTTCTAAAGAAAAACAACCATTTAATAAAATGGGAATAAATTATTGTTTATTAAATGGCTTTCTGAAATTTTCTTGAAATTATACATATGTTAATTATTTAATGAAAATGAATTATATTTTCTACTAGTATTTGTTATACATTTTAAGTTCCTATGAAATGCTTAAAGATTTCAAAACACTTTTAAAACTCAATAAAGAAATCTAAGCGAAGTATAAACGTGTTCACTATTAAAATGTTTTTATTCAAAAAATGATTCTTAACGAACTTCTTAATTGATGAATACATTTTTCTTCAACATTCTTAACATAATCAATTAATAAATAATTATAACATTATGCAGGAATTAAATTTATTTTTATATTAAATGCCTATGCAATACTCGCATAAAATATTCATAACGGTCAGAGTTGACTCTTTCATAATAATAAACACTCAAACGGGTCTTCCAAAGTTTATTCAAAGGACGAAATAAAATTCGATTTTGAAGCACGCGGCAAACGCATTATCGATCAAATATGGAAGTTGAATTTCAAATATTTGAGGTGAAACGTCTCTCTCAACCCAAAGTTAAATATTTTGATATAATATCTAGCTTTATGTTTGGTTTACAAAGGCTCTGAGTTAAATGTTAGGAAAATTTATAGGTAGCTATTTTATTTCATTTTCGTTCGAAGGGAAACACCAGAAATAAATAAACTAAGACATTGAGACTAAATTACATAGAGTAAATGATATACTTTTAAATCATTGAGGTTTTAACCCATTATGTTCAAGGAGTAAATATATTTGGTTTGGTTTGTAAATACATTTAAAACTTTATATAGTTTCTTTTCTTCTATATTATAATGCAGCTTTTAATGGGTTTTATTACTCTGAAAAGCTCTTACTTTTGGAAGACAGTAATGTAGCTTAACTAATTTTCTATGAGCCTTAGTAATGGAATAAATACCTGCACATTCGAGGAATTTTTGAAAATTATACAATTATCATTTTGTATCGTATAATTTCTTGAAGTAAGGTTTTATTTTTAATTATTACCAGCTAATGATTCATTTGTAATGATTACGTTGATTTATGATGACTGCATAATTGAAAGATTCGGTTAAATTTCTTGAATATACAGTAATATTATGACACAGTAGGTTCAGAGCTTGCCCAAATTCAAGAAAACATAATTTGAAATAGTTAGCAAATAGTGAGCAAAATGTTATGCGTGTTGCGAAAATGATTTCTTGCTTGCTGCCGATTTAATCTGCACCTCGGATCGAAAGCTAAATTCCCTTTACTCTCAACATTGTTCATTATTTTGTATATGATATACGGTGTTGTTTTTAGAAGCATAAACTTTTTGCTTTCCTTTTTTCATCTTACTTTTCTTCCAAATCCGAAAAGTTAAAAGGAAGGGATTTTCTGGAAATTGAACAGGAAACTAGTTCTGATGCTTCAAATGCTTGCAAATAGCTGTTCTGAAAAGTCATTTTAAACTATCTATAAGGCTTAAATTTACATCAAAATAAATAAAGGATATACCATTGTTAAATAATACCACATTAATACCATTGATAAGTAATACTACAATAATACCATTTTTAAATAACACCACAATAATACCATTTTTAGATAATAATATTAAATGTTAATAATACCTTAATAATACCATTGTTAAATAATAATACCAGTTGTTAATAATACCGTAATGATACCATTGTTACCAGTTTTTAACAATGCCATAATAATAAATTGCTAAATAATATCAATTGTTAATAATACTATAATAATAACGTTTCTAAAGATTCCATAATAATACTGTTAAATAATGCCAATTTTTAATAATACCATGATAACACCATAGTTAAATAATTAACAATTATTAGTAATACTATAAAAATACCCTTGTTAAATAATACCAATTTTTTATTAATACCATTGCTAAAAAATGCCATAAAAGTACTGTTGCTAAATAATACCAATTGTTAATAATACCGTTGCTAAAAATACTATAATAATACTGTTGCTAAATAACATCACTTGTTAATAATAATACCAACTGTTAATAATACCATTGCTAAAAATGCCATAATAATACTCTTGCTAAATAATACCAATTGTTAATAATAGTGCCATTTTTAAAGCTGATCACTAATCAGGGTAGTCATTTAATTCTTCAAAACCGAATAGTTGAACTCTTGCTTCTTGAAGTAGAATGAATAAATGCAAATTAATCAGTCTCTTAGAAAAATAAAATATATGAATATTATTAAAGAAACAATATATTGCATTCGAATACATAAAATTGTCATATTTTTTCTGTAAATAAATAAAAAAAAATCTAATACTTATTTTGAAAATAATATTAAAATTCAGAATCATTCCTCGTTTTTATGTTCTTTTTATGGATATCAATTAAAAATATCAAATAATTATTTTATATTTAAGAATTCGAAGATTGTGTATGTGTTTTATACAAATGAACTGACTTTGCAATTCAGCTTTCTCAAATGTATATGATTTTAAGAACTTCATACTTACCGTTCAGCAATTTTAAATATTTTAAACATTTTTTGTCTTTTTGTATGTGATTTTAATTATTATCTTTCAAATCAAAATATAGTGAGGAAATTATTTACTATCCAGATGTTTGCATTCCTTGAGAGAATTTCACTTACTTATAAAAAAGAAGAAAAAAAATCATAGCCTTTTTTTTTCTTTTCAAATTTAACAAATTCTCAAAAACAAAGAACATTTCTAATTTTTCATAATTTTAACTACAATATTATAGTAATAATTATGTTAAATATTTGAAGAGATATGTAATTGCAATGTTATTATTGTATGCATGCTTAGGTACTGAAACAATCGATTTTAACCTCGAAGAATAATGAAATATTTAAAAGAAAAACCATTTAAATGACAGAAGATATCATTGGTTATTCTGGCAACGCCATCACCCGATCGATTTAAAGAGAATCAGTGCATGTGTGCAAATAAATAATTTTGATAAAAGCAGTCAATGTTAATACTTGACATTCTGAATTTTTTCTTTGAATTTGAAATACAATTTCTTCTACTTATTAAAACAAAAAATCCGCACAAATATATTTTTGTAAATAGGCTGTGTTTCGTGAAAACTTTAGAACTGTTCAGAAACTGAAGTGTATTGTGATAAAGAAAGTTTCTCTAAAAAACCCTATATTTTATATTGAATTTTTACCATTTAATGCAATGTGCGTTGGTATAACTGAGTATTGATTTAATATTTTGATTGAATGTTATTTTTTATTTCTGATGTATACGAATGAAATACATTATTTTAGTAGTTACTATATTTTTTGTTAGTCTTATTTTTTATTACTACATAAGAGTCGTGAAATAAAGCAACTTCTAAGTGTTTTATTTATTTTGACTTTTCAAATGCCTTTTTATTATGGCATACAACTATGAACATCTGACAATTTTTTTCTTTATCAAAGAAAATTAATCATGTTTTTTTCTTTAATTACATTTCACTTAAAAAATGACATTTCTAAAATTTCAGTGAATAAAGTGAATGAAAATATTTAAATACTATGACTAGTTCTAAATATGAATTTAATTTTAATAAGATTTACTATTCCTGAATTTAGAATATCTTTAATCTGGTTTAATAGTTTATATCTTATAATTTAAAATTAACTTCAAATAAATTTTTATATAATTTAATTCCACAAATATTAATATATTAAATATCGAAAGTTATTTGAGAATATCATTGTTAAAATTTATCAGTATGAGCAAATATTTTTTTGAAAGAGGCATCTCATGAATTTAGATTACATATTAACAACTTACTAAAATTATAATATTAAATACATTATAATTTTTGATCTATATACATTATTTTGACATTTATTAATTACATGACATTAATACATTACATTAATTATTTACTAAAATTATAATATTAAGGAAAATATTTTAGATATATACTTTAAATATTTTGGGAGCGCAACGATTGCACAATTAACAACAAGGAACAATGGAGAATTTTAGATAATATTGGAACATTCCTTTTATTTTTCAGTTAAATATTGAATATCATTTTTTTTACTCAACATGTAGCAGCTGCTTTATTTCATTTGGAAAGCTTTTACAAAGCATACGTGTGAATTTCAGCATGAAATCTAAAAAGAAAAATGCATAGAAAAAAGATTAGAAAGTTCTGCGAAAAGTAACAAAACTTAAGTGATTTATTTCAACTTTTCTAAATCGCATATCTGAAACGCGTTTTCGTTGTAAGTGCTTCAAGAAGAGCAGAAATTGCTATTTCTAGGCGTTGGTAGAGAAAGAAAGGGGAAGACACCCTAGAAACTATTTCATGCTTTTCTGAAAGACTATCAGAAACGCAGAAAATAAAGAAAAATGTAGAGTTCAGAAGTAATGCATGTGACAGAAATGCGTTATCGAAAAGTGGCCCGCTTTCTTCACGCATGGTTGAATAAATGCTTCGAAATTTACGACGCTTAAAAAAATCCTTCTAGCACATTTGGAAAAAAAAATCTTGGTAGAGTATTCTTGTGAAAAATGTGGTTCATAAAATGGACTGTAACTCATTTACCACAGAAAGTTTGTAAAACAATTATAGCAAAATGTAGTTTTTTTCCTGTTCGAAAATTCAATTTGATGGATTGTGTGCTTCCTCTTAGTGAAAGCAAAAGTATCAAAAAAAATAACATATTACTTTTTTTTTAAATGTAACATTTTTAAAGAATTATTTTCTAGATTAATTTGGGCATAAACAGTCTAAGCTGCTCGCTTTTTTTTATTTAGAATACTTGCATCTCCAATTAATATTACATTAGATATTATTTTACACCATTTAAGTTAAATTTGATAGAAGATTCTTCATCCAAGCACAATAATATATATATATATTTATTTTTTTTATTTTTTTAAAGTTACTGAATTTTTTTACTACAAAGTAAAGGAGCAGGTGGCAAGATATTCATAATTGTAGAATAAATAATTTGATTGTATCTTTATATTTAAGAATAAATATCCATTGAAACAAATAAAAATTTAAAAACAGTTTAAGGTGGAAAATGATTTTCTATCGCGTTTGTTCATTGTCCTCTTAATTATTAGTTTTAAACATATTTGATTTTTTCTGTGGTTTCAACTAATTGTTGAAAAAAGTTTTAAAAAAATCTTTTTTGGGTTTTTTTTTGTGAATTTATTTAAAACCTGTATGTTTTGGTTTTCTTTGTTAAAAAGTCTCACAGAGATTTTCAATTACCATTTCCGAATACCAAGTGCATTCAAATACTCTTTGCCTGTTATGAGATACGATTTTTGTTTTATTGTATTCATTTTATATTAATTATTTTGATTTTTATGTTATGAAATGATAGGTGATAATCAAAATATTAAAAAAAACCTTTTCGACTGATAACTGACATGTATATGGCTCCATATTAAGGGAAAAATAACAGATTCAATTAAACACAGAATGTATTTAAAGAAACTACAAATTAAGGTAAAATTATACTATTACTTAGAATCGTAGAAAAAATATCGGTTATACAAAATGCTAATAATGTGATATTATGTGATATAATTTACCTTTAAAAGGCATTAAATTATTCATTTGAATATAGTCTTTATAAATGTAAGATAGGAATTACATTAAATTTTCAACCACACTGAGAAAATTGTGAAAAGGTACTACACCACACACAATAAATATTTTTATCACCCTAAATTATTTGGATGTTAGTTTGAAAAGTTCCATAAATAAATTCCAATATTTCAGCTGGCCATGTTTACAATATTAATCATATTTCTTGCTATATCTACTTCTATTTATGTGTATCATTTTAAGATATTAGAGAGAGTATGGAAAATGTTATACTATTGCTATACGTATACTATTCCATGGAAATTATATTTCTACAAATCTGCAATATTGCTTCGCTCCACAATCAGTAACACGGTAAGAGAGTTTTACAGATATCTTGAAAATATCGAATGAATGAAACCAGTCAAGCAACTACAGCCTGAGTAAAAACTTTAAGGCCAGTAAAACTTTTTGAGAAAGTGTAAAATGAAATAAAAGGGATTCAAATAATATTAATTATTAAAATTCATTGATAAGAAATAAATGACATAAACATAATTTGTAAATGCATAATTATGAGAAACGTGTGGTTATTTACAAAGTTAGTATTTCTGCCTGAGTAAAAACTTTAAGACCACCAGTCATTTTTTAAAAATAAATATAATATAATCGTGTAATTACCATTGCAACTACTAGCTTGTGACAACGCTGCAATTTTCATTTTTGTCATACGTTTCTTCGAAGTATTTGTGAAGATGGCTAAGGGTAAGAAGTTAACTGATCGTGCAAGAGGACAGATCGAAGCTTTGTCTTCAACAGGAATAAGTAGTCGTACAATTGCGATAAAGATAGGAAGATCAGAGACTGTAGTCAACAATTTTTTAAAACTGAAAGACAATTATGGTAAAAAGAATACTGGGGGAAGACCTGAAGCTTTGTCCTCGCTTGATGAAAGAAGAGTTTTCCAATTTGCATCTACTGGAAAGTACTCAACCAGGAAACTGATTCCGACGACAGGTTTAAAAGTTTGTCAAAAAAAACGATTTATAACACAATTAGAAGGTCTGGAAGGTTCACTTATACAGCAAAATTGACTAAGCATCAGTTACTGCAGAGACTCAAAATAGAGCGTTTGAACTTTGGCCAGAAAGTCATGACCTGGGACAACCAATGGATAGAAATTATTTTTTCTGACGAAAAAAATGGAAATTGGCTGGACCAGATGGCTGGAATTTCTACTGGCATGATATAAGAAATGAAAATGAAATATTCTCCAAGCGCCAATTAGGTGGAGGGTCTGTCATGACTTGGGGGTGTTTTGCTTACAATGGTGTGGACTCAATTGCATTCGTTTCAGGTAGAATGCATTCACAAGAATACCAAAATGTCCTAACAAATCATCTTTTGCCAAATGCTGAATGTCTTGCTGGAGAAAATTGGAAATATCAGCAAGACAATACATCGATCCATTCGAGTAACAGCGCAAAAAATTGGTTCCAAGTCAAAAATGTTGAAACTGTGAAATGGCCAGCTAGATCACCTGACCCCATACCAATCGAGAACCTTTGGGGTGACTTAGCAAGAAGAGTTTATGCAAATGGGAGACATTTTACATCAACAACAGAGCTGAAATCTACTATCGAAGATGAATGGTATAAAACCGACCCCACCCTTTGTCAAAAACTCATTTCATCCATGAAAACAAGAATATTTAAAGTAATTCGAAGAAATGGATCCTACACAACCTTCTAAGAATTTGTAATTTTTTTGTTATATGTTATTTTCTATGTTGACCTTAAAGATTTTACTCAGGCTCAAATATTCATCTGTGTGTCTGTAATATTTTCTAATAATAAAATATTTGCAAATTAATTTTTCTACTTTTTTTACTTTTATTTAAGCTCAATAATTATCAATCAAATGCTATTAATTCATCAGTTTATATGTTTCCATTTTCTCAAAAATTTTACTGGCCTTAAAGTTTTTACTCAGGCTGTATTTGAAGATTTTACAAAAAGATTTGATGATCTTGGCTTTAAAAATAAGAGTAGTCGAAAGTGTAGAGAATGTGCATTATTTTATAAGAATCTAAATACAGGATCCTTCTAGATATTTTGATACCCTGTCCTAAGAACAAAACTCACCAACTAAAGGAAATCGAGTGATTTCTTTTTCTTTTGATTTTCAGTCAGTTCTTTATGAAAGATTTGTGCTGTTGCGGTTTTTCAAAAAATAATCTATTATTCGCGTATTGTTGATTTCTGCAAATATTGGTTTCATGTAACCTTTGATTGCTTCGCCATTATTGTTTTGCACTTTCTTGTGTAACAAAGTTTCGCTATTCGAACTTCTTACCTTGCATTCACCCGATTTATTTTCCATAAGAAGAGAGTATTAAATATTTTCTAATAGTAATTATAGTGAATATTTTTTCCAGGAAAATCAAAGGCTAATTAGATTACAGAATATATTGTTTTGATTTTCAGATAATTTTCATTGATCCTGTCAGTTATTCATTAAAACAAAAGAATTCAGAAAATGGCGTTCAATTATTTTCACATCTAATCAAGTTCTTTCGTCGAAACCGAAATGCGACCCAAGAACTTTAAAAGTAAATGATCGCTCTTTTAATCGGAATAACGTTCGATTTATTTCTAACAAATTGAAATAAATTGTCACTTAGCAAAATCTAACTCTACTCAGCATCTCTATTAACACCATACGAACGTACTTACCAGCACTTGAATGTATTTAAAGGTGAGTTTGTCTTAAGAAGAATGCTACTTAACATCACTTTTCTACTTAATGGCTAAGTTGGATGAAAATGAAATTCTGGCCTGTAGATCTTAAAATCTTGAAGATAAGTAGATAGAAATTTATTATTTGACCTGATAATTCACTTAATACCAGAAGAATTTATTTTGCTAACATTAGTATTTGGTAATGAAGAATAAATGAGTTTAACGACGTAGAATCCTTCAATACTTGCCACAGTAAAGAAAAAGAATAGTACCAGAAAAAAAGTGTAGCTTTCTTTATTTCAGATATGTAAACAATTTATTTTTCTTTTTATGAGTGTTACCTTTCTATAGAAATTAATGTTCTTGATGTTCGATTCATTTTTTAAAAAATAATTTGGTATTTAAAAATATTTCAATCTTTTAACATATTATATTTTATAAGTTCTTCTTTTTTAAATCTCTACTCATATTGAAACATCTTATTCAAAACTCAGGAAAAACTACTATGTTTCAAAAATTATGACATGAAAAGCAACACTACTATTTCATCTAAACTTTACAAATGCATTCTTTGTTGTCAAATTAAATGTCAGAGTCAACGCTTTCTTTAAATATTTTGAAGAATTTTCTAAATGTTTCAAGAAACACAAACTTTTCTGGCATATTAACAGCAACATTTTCTGTGTTCTGGGGAAAGAATACTTTAGAAAAATGAAATGTAAAATGTTAGTGTCTGCCCCTTTTTAAGAGTTTGACTATTATGCATGGAAAAAGAACATTAAAATACATTAATAAAAAATCTTAAGAAGCACATTTTTGTTTACATTTGTTTTAGTATACCTTTAAACAAGAAAAAAAATTATTTTCGAAAACTCACAGTAAATAGTTAATTTTTATTTAAAAACATTTTCAGAAAAAAAAAATGTTTTTAAATAAAAATATTCATATCATATGATGATATAATAATCTTAAAAATTCTTAAGAATATCTTAATGCTGTATTAAGTACCGTTGTTATAAAGTTGTAACTACGTAGTTTATTTTTTTTATTAAAAAAATGTTTAAATTCAAATATGATTTCATTGATTTTATCTTTAGAGATGATTTATACTATGGTTATTGTTCATAATTCATTATTTTACATAGAAATTAAACATAAATATGTAAACCATAATGCTAATACTTTAGGAATTATCATTATCCTTGAATTCCTTTCATTTTTATTTTATCAATAAATTATTTCGGGCTTTAATGCAACAAGAATATGTTGAATATATGGAGAAAATCCATTTTAGAGCATTCAAGTTAATAATAAATACTTCCCTTTTCATGCTTCTGTTTCATAGAAATTTTAATGATTAGTGAAAATTATATTGAAATTCAATTAATATTTTAGAGCAATTTCGATACTTGTATGCATTTTATTATTTTTATAGTATTTATATCTTTAAAAAAATATCCTTAAAATTAGAGGGATTAAAAGGCGTTTAGAATTTGCTATAATATAGTTTTCAATAAATCTGATCGAACCAAAGAGATAACTTCATAGAAAAAAAAATTTATTGCCTTACTCTCCGGATCTATATTAATTTGAGAATTAAGAATGATATTAAGAAAATTGTCATTCTAAAATAAACGTAATGCATAAATGTAGTAATAAATTGAATTTAGAGATTTAGTCAAATGATCTGTAAAAAATTCTTCTATTATTATGAAATAATGAGCTAAATCTAGTCTATAGAAACTATTTTTATAATTTAAATAAATCAATATTTATCATACACGAAATATATCTTAAGTCAACGAACGTACCAATTTATTTCCAGATTTACATTCTGAGAAATCATGTTCCTGTTCATTATTTCAATTGTAATTTAGCACAACTTTGTCTCATATAACAATAAATAATCATTATTTACTAATAAGATAAGAATCCTTCAATGATATGGTCATAGGAATCATTAATACATTAATTAAGTTTGATTTGAAAATAAAATAATATTACATTTACATTATTTCTCTGTAATTTATTCAGCATTTTCTGAAAAACTTTTACAAATCCTTTGCCTGTATAGATACATTAAAATCATCATAAACAGTCAACACTTTTATTCATTACAATACATAATAACAAAATAGATATACGTATCTATTCATTTTTCAATTTTAAATTAAAAGCTTAATAATGATAATAATAAGTTTAATAATAAATGTAATGATTTTTAATAATGATAATGATATTTCTTATTTGAAACTATCTCTGTCAAACATGTTTAGAGACAAATTTTTTAATTAATTCAAACAATTGATGAACGAAATCTCAATATTTGGGCTTCAGATAACAAAATTATTAACTAATATTTCTTTACCTAAATTGATTAAACTAGCATACATATTTCTAGAAATTTTCTTATTTGTTCAATATTGATAAAAAAAAAACACTTGATCTAACGTCATTTCATGGCAGAAGAAATAAATCTAAAGAACCATTGAGCCCAAAATTTCTTCGAGGGTGACAATAGCCATTAAAAGAATCGCGTTTAGTGGCCCAGAACGTTCATAACCATAGGAAGCTGTAAACTCTCTGGGTAATTGACCAATGGATTTATGTTTCCTGCTTCAGACGCGCAATTTCTTCAATGCGAGATCACATAGTTTTATATCTAAGAGAATTACGTACAAAATGTCATTTAAAATGCTGTAAAATCGCTTTCATTAAATATAAAAATAATTGATGCATTATTTTTGATTCTATATATTGTAACACATTCAACATATTTGAAAGTACTGTTAACAATTACTCAAATATATAACATTTTACTTGCAATAAAAATGAATGTTTCTCTTGAAGCTGAGAGTAATATTACGTTTTGAAAAACAGTAAATGTCTTTTATATAGATTTTATTACATATTTCGTATCAATTGTATTTATTTTTCATAATGCATATATTTTCGTAGAGAAAATAAACCATAACATGTACCCTTAGAAAACAAAATTATTATTTGCGTCAGAAAAATAAATATAATTACTTGTTCTTTAAATTATGAAACATCGAACTGATGCTTTCAATTGTACTCATATTTTGTATAATATAAAATGATATCATATTTTGTGACAGCATGTAATTTATAAGAGATAGAATGATATTATTCTATATTGGTGTTGCTATATATGTTATATAAAAAATAGGTATATAATTTTGGGAATATGGTAGAATATTATATGAAAACGTGTATTACTGTAACTAAAATATTTTATAATATCAAATATATTGTATAATGCAGGTACAAGCCTCATACAAAATGCTGTATAACGGTTTTCTTAAATATCTTGTATAATAAATAAGACACTACACTGATTGTAATATTTACATACTTACTGGGTAACTGATTTGACTTCTACAGTAATCTACCATTAATTGTATTATCATTTCATGTAAGAGAATTCCATAAAAATATTTCATTTGTATATGGAATAAATATAATGTTTTAGAATAAAAAAAAAGGTTAAAACAATTTTTATTTTTATTTTATTTTTTCTATTATTTTATATTCTATATTCTATTTATTAAAAAAATGCTTAATTTAAATGTGTGATTTTTCCTGCTGGGTTCTTCTGCGCTTTACCTGACAAATATTGACACAAATCTTACACAAAATTCGGTCATCACTGAACACAATTTTATTTCAGTCGTGGGCAGTCCAGGTGTGCCAATTCCTAGCTCAATAAAGATGTTTAATTATATCAATGAACCTTAATCATACTGTTGATAAATTAAAATTCCCACGAAATTCATCCGATGAACTTCATGAACCCAAATTCACTCTGAGGATCTCTACTTGTCTTCCGAGGATGCATTTTATTATTTGTTATAATAAATTTATAATAAAATATTGAGCTGCTAGTTTTTCTTTATATTTTTTCTGTTAATTGTGTGACATATATCTATATTTTATCCTAAATTTTGTGCAGTTTCTTATATTTTAACATTATTTAAAATACCATTATAATAATTTTTTCTTAGCCATTAGAAAATTTTATTTAATACATAATTAAACCAAATTAATAAAACAATGAAAATATTTGATTGTATATTCTAATACGTATTTGGATTACACTTATGATATTTTATATAATTAAATTATAATATCTTTAAGATAATTTATATACGAATTTCTTTTATAATTTTAGTATTTCATTGTGATCCATTTTCCTTTTCCTACTCAATTGTTTTTTTTTTTTGTTGTTTCTTGCGGAAATTTTCTGTTATTATCTTGAGTTATTTTGATAAATATGAGAAATCAAAGCAAATAATCGTTAAAAAATTACATATGTATATTTAATCATTAATATTTGAGGACTATCAAATTATTTTATATTTCTATTCTTTAAAAAGATAATACAGATTTTCAAAAAGAGAAAACTCAAAAGGTAACTATTTGCCTTACAAGTTAGTGCTTTAAGCAAACAGATCCAACCCGCATAGGGATAAGAATATTTCCATTTTGGCTGAGTGTAAAGACGTGAAAAGTAACAAGATATTCCACTTGATGGAATTCGTGGAATAGATGATAGGTTTGTTTGTCAAAAGCAGGGAAAACTTCACGCTTGAACATTCCTTTAGATATCTTTTGCAAATGTAACCATAGAAAATTATCTGTAAAAAAGGGAGTCAATGGAAGACGTCTTTACCTTAGCACAAGGAAAGAATTCTTAATTGAAATTCCAATTTAGGAAAAAGAATTTGCATTATGAAAGCGCTAGTCTTTTCTTTTTAATTGAAAGCCAAATATTTCACATAATGCCACACAAAATTAAAACCGTATTATAAAGAAGAAATATAATGCTGTGATGTGTTTAGTCAACTGAAATTTAAAAAGGTGAATAAAACGTTGGACATTAGTAAGCATTCGGTGATTGTCAGATTTGTCAATATATTTTTTTTCTTTTTTGAATAATCGAAATTGTTTAGCAATTTTCATTGTTCTCTAACATAAATGAAAGCATAAACAAAGGCTTGATTTATCAATCTATCTGTAAATAAGATAATTAATAAGACAGATAATTTTAATCAGATTATCAGTTAAATATGCGAATACGCATTGAATTTCGAAAAAAGAAAAAGACAATGAATGAAAAACGAATATATACCTGCTTAAGGTAATTTCATATTTAATAGTTTTTAAATATGAAATTATCTTACGCAGTAAGTCAGCCGTCTGACTCTCCGACCCGCAACGAAGGCACACGGATTTAAACCATAAAAACTGAATGACCGGACCGCCGCAGCAGCAACATTGTGAACTGTGGTTGAGACCTAAGGGTCCCCACCGGTCACGGTATAAACCTCCCCGAAGGAAGTACGTCCCATCATCGATGGGAGGAGTCAGATCCCACATCTTTTATAGTACCCTCCAGGGTAGCGAGATCCAAACACCATGCCGGAAACATCTAATCTTCATTTCGACGTGCCCCACCAGGGATATTATCTTACGCAGTTAACGGAGAATTATAGTTGAACCCTGGTATAATTTTGGCTGAATAAGACAGCATTTTATTTATATACGCTTAAATTTTCTGCTTCTACAATGAGCAAACAAATTGCAAATGTAAGCAGTTTAAATTTGACAAAGTGAAAAGAAATTCAAATTTTTCTAAGATGATAAAAATGTCTTTCATCGTACTGAAAAGGTAGAAATTCTGTTTATGAGATCAGTTATGAAATTAGCCTATTGTTAGATGCTCTTATCACAGAAAATCTCTAATCTATGATAATCATCACAACCAGGCAGATGCACTCGGCATTTTTTTAATATTGTGGCAGATATATGCAGACTAGCAACCGTGATTGTAACACTAATGAGGATAAAGTTCAAAAGTAGCAATGGAATTTATTTATTATTACTTGTCTAGGAAGGCACACATCTTCAATTAGATTAGCAACTCCCTATGAAAGCTGTGGGTATGTTGTGAATATGCATCGGCTGTATCTATTATGTATGGAATTTAAAGACATATTGACAATATTTTCTCTTGGAGGATATGCTGATGAAAGCAATAAAAAGTTTCAACAGTGTTTTCACATTTTTTATACAGGACTGGTGGAAACACACCTTTGAAATAATCATCAACGATGTTGAAGAAGCTTACGTTTAAAGATATGAGCAATTATGACTTTGACTTGTGACTTTAAATATTAGAAACTAGCGGCATGTGGTAAGCATCTGGTTTGCAGGGAATATTAAATTATTTGGCTGTTAAACGATTAATATAAAGTTCATTGAAATTTTTCCTTTTTTTCTATTTAACGTGATGTATTAATAAATGCTTAATGAAAATCAAAATGTATTCACTAATTAATTATTTTTGTTTTAAGCAAGTAATAAACATTGCAAAACTTATCCAAAGTTGGTATATGCATAGATTAATTATAGTTAATCCAAATACACGTGGGTCATTTTAACACCAGAATGTACTGCATACTATGATATATATACTACAAATAAAACAAGAACAGAGTATGATAGTATTTCTTTTTTTGAAATATGTTCAATTTGAGACTCTGAGACTTTTAAAAAAAATCGAACTTACCCTGTTCTTTATATGACTAATTCCAAAATCTTTCCTTTCACCAGATTTCATTCATATAAAAGTTATTTTTTAATTTAATTATTTTCTTCTGTATAAAATATTGAAAGTATAAGGAAATCGCTATTTTACTTGCAGTTCATTTTTGAAAAATTTGGAAAAATGTGTCTAAATCTTTCAACTTTAAAATTTCAAAAAGGAATAGAAATTTTTATATATGCATTTTCCTTTAAAATACTCCTTTATCATTCCCCTTCAGAATAAGATGTATTTTCATCATAAATTTTGAAACAGTATTTTCATATTATGAGACAATGTTTTTTGTATTAGATTTCGCAATATTTTTTTTTCACAAAAAGAGAAAGATTTGCGTTCAGATTTTCAAGAACATGGAAATTCTGCATCTTCTTTCGATGCCATTTCTCAAAATTTCATTAATATATCCGAAGAATCTGCGGTATCGTTAGAAAATATTCGTGACATCTCTAACTCTCTGTTGCTTACGTTTGTAAATTTGCGTAACAATAAAATTACACGTATCTGAAAACGCTAACAAACAAATTTGTCAGTTTTACTCCAGCCCCTCCGCGGTAAAAATGAAATACCTTGTATTACTGGTTTCTGTATTATTAACTTAACCTTCTACCTACCCCAAGTAACAGATGAAAGTTTTCAAAATTTCCTAGTGTTTCCAAGCAAAAGAGAAATAAAGGGATAAAAAAAGACTAAACATTTTTCATAAAGTCTAAAATCTATTACAGGAAAACTGTCTTTAATAGTTTTTTACTTATTTAAACTGAGAGTCTAAAATGAAATAAATTGATGATCATATCGAAACATACACGCATAATCAAACACAAAAAACGCACACACACACGCTGCGTTTCTGTAGTTCCTGAGCACCAACCGTCCAAATATAAAAAGGCAATAGAAGAAATTTTTATACTTTTTCCTTATTTGATATATGCGTAGTATCTTATGCTAAATTACTTTTTAATAAGATATGATTCCTTTTTATGCGTATTCTTATCTTAAACAGAAAACGTTGTTATTCAACTTTAAAAATATGTCGTTCGACCATATAAATAACATTTATAAATATTCATATCAATGCATTTTATAATTTTTTTGAAAATATATTATGAATAATTTAAAGTGAATAAACCAAATTATATGAAGTAAAGAAAAATGAAAAAATGATGATGATCCTGAAAAAAGATATTTACTAAAAATACTTGAATATTTGAGCTATAAGATGCAGCATCAGAGACCGATTTAATCCCCTCAAATGCGTATTTGGTCTGGAACGAATGGTTTTGTTGCTATGGCAATGCGTTCTTGTAGTCTAATTTATTATAACTCTTATAAAATAAATTCCACTGTCTATCGTATCAAATGATAGAAATTTCAAACTTTAAGTTTAAAATAATGACTTACTATAAATTAGACCAGAAACAATATATTTTATGTAAATAATATTCATCAATATATTTTCGGAATGAGTTTAGTTTACGTAATTCCTTTATTTCAATAAAATATTATGAGGGTTTAGCGATAAACGCAACGAAATGTTTAATAAATCCATTCAATTTTTGCCTATGCAGTAGTTTCAGATTATTTTTCGATATGGATTAGTTCAACTATTTAACTAAACATTTGAACTTATTTTTGATCAAGTTAAATGAAAAATAAGGGAAGAATATGAAATAGAAATAATGATATTAAGAAATATAAGCAAAATATATAGCAATGAAACGTATATGAAAGCAAAGAACTGCATAATGCACTCAAAGTTAAGTTTCTTCACTGGACCTTATTATAAACTAACTTAAAAATGCTAGTTTTTCAACGCAATCAAATATATTTTTTTGAATGTTTATTCTCTCCAAGGATGTTAAAAATTTCAAAAAGGTTTTAAATTTTAATTTAAAGATCAAGTATTTGGTTTTCATTCACTTAGGATGGAGTTTGGAACAATATTTTGAAATTATTATTTTTCACAAGTACAAAATGACAACTAAAAATATTTCTTAGAGAATTTATTGTAAAATTGATCAAAATATCAAAAAACAAAGATGTCCATATCTGGCTACCACGACACATGTTTTCACGTGGAAAGCTGATCATTTGATGGATTTTGCACCAAATATGTGTATAATCCACTAATTCACGTAATATTGCCATATTTAAAATTTTAATTATCAGATTCTTTAAAATGTTTAATGGCAGAGAGCAATTTTTATTGTTTTTACAAAATTTCTTGTATTTCATAAAAGATGTAAATTTATTCAAAGAGAAGTGAAACAAATGTAACGCACATTTACCTTCATCTGTAATTAACTCTTATAGCTAGAGAGACTCCATTAACTGATGCGATTATATAAAGCACGTTGAATAAAAATGAAACTTCAAAAATTATTTTGATGAATTCTGATGATTTGAAATCATCAAATTTGATTCACTCAATGATGATTCTTTTGATGAATTCTGATAATTTTATGTTTCTTTTTGACTTTTTCTGACTCATATCTCTTTCTCAGGATCTATCTCTCTATCTATCTATATCTATCTATCTATCTCTCTATCTATCTCTCTATCTATCTATATATATCTCTATCTATCTATCTCTCTATCTCTCTATCTATCTATATATATCTCTATCTATCTATCTATCTATATCTATCTATCTATCTCTCTATCTATCTATATATATCTCTATCTATCTATCTATCTATCTATATCTATCTATCTATCTATCTATCTATCTATCTATCTCTCTCTCTCTCTCTCTCTATATATATATATATATATATGTGTGTGTGTGTGTGTGTGTGTGTGTGTGTGTGTGTGTGTGTGTGTATGTGTGTGTGTGTGTGTGTATGTGTGTGTGTGTGTGTGTGTGTGTGTGTTAATGTACTATTTAATTTTGAATTAAAAAAATGTTATTTATAGAGTAATTAAATTTCCGTGTTTTGCTTGGCAACAGGTTTAATGTTTGAAAAACCAATTCATTGAATATTACATGGCTGTATAAGTCAAAAAGCAAATAACAAAACGTTAGTACGCTTAAAAATTTCACAATTTTATTTATTACACAGCAAAACAAGATATATAATCTTTTTTGTTTTTTATAGTACGAAAGAAGCTAATTATGAAAACACAATATATCCAAAATTTTATTTAAAAAACATTTATATGTTAATTCTGCTTGATATTTAAAACTTTTCTTTACGTTTGAATTCTTTTACACATAAACATAATTGTGAAAAGTGAAACTGCATGCAGAGGACAATAAACTTATTGTTAATTCTTCATTACTTTTAATATATTTGAAATTAGAATTTGTCGAAAAATAAAGGTTATTCTTGAATTTATGAAAAAAAAAATCAGTATTTCAGTTATGAAAAGTAAATGAGAACAGTGAGAAAGAAATGAGAAAATGAGATTTTCAATAAAATGTACAAAGAAAAAAAATTCAGAATTTATTTTTGGTGTATTGATTCGAATTCAGAAAGAAATCAAACTAAAAAAAATGAAAATTTCATGTTTGTTAATGAACATAAAATTACAAAAAAGGTTGTATAACACCATTTGTTTTAGTATAATTTTACGAGTAAATAGAAATAAATTATTAAATATCATAGAAAATTATAATGTCCTTTCATTTTTTATTATTTCTTATTCTGATAGATTAGATGAATTTCAAAAATCATGAATAATTTCATTTATCTAAAATATAAAGTTACTTAATAGTAAAACTCTGAAACAAACAATAATAAAATTAAGCAATAAATTAATAAATGAAATCACACTATAAAATAAAATAAATTAATGAAACACAAATGTGAACTTTTTTTCACGTTCAATAATGAAAATAATTCAGAGTGAGAATTTTAATGCACTTCGTAATCTATTTACATTCTCCAGCGAGAGATAAAAATTGAAATCTTGTAAAAACTGCCCGGATGTTTATTATTTTCTCCCATATATGAAAATCCTTTGGTTTAATTTCCATGACAAATCATTTTTCTGAGTTTTGTAACACATAAGTAAAATGAACTGGACATCAGTTTTGTGACTATTTTTTCTTTGAACTTGTCGTTCAAATATTCTTCAGCGGAGTCGCAATTATCGACTAAAAATAAATAAACATAAAAATCGATTTCATCCAAAGCAGTATTCCACACATCATTTAATGAAATCTCTGGTTGTCTAAAATATGAAAAAAAAAAAAAATCGGCATTAGGCGTTGTGAAAAACTGTCCATTACCAAAACAGTAAAAAAAAAAAAAAAAAAAAAAAAAAAAAAAACTTAATGATTTCTGTCTTTCTCCTTTCAATGCAGGCTTCACTGGATTTAAGCATTTTCCGCCCACAATTTTACCAACATTTATTTTTCTTTTTTCCCCTGTAGTATTTTTTATACGGCAAAATTGAAATACATGAAATACTTGTCCCATTTGATTTATAAATAAATTAGATATGGAATTTTTAATGGCGTTTCATTATTTAGATTTATAAAGTGATTTTGTTTTTTACTTAAAGACCACAAACTCAAGAAATAACAATAATAAAGATATTTCATAATACTAATTTCGATATTTTTGTTCGGTTTTTTCTTCTAATTTAATTTTTACTACCGTTATTTTTTTTCTGGTATATTTGATGAAGATGAAAATAATTTTATAAATGATAGAATAATCACAAATTCGATAGATTTTAATAATAAAAAAATAATGTTTAAATCAGTCAAAGTCGATTTTAGTTTGTTTCTTCATAAAACTATTCGTAATTTTAAAAAGGAATGAAACTTGATTTTTAGTTTTTCGTGGATCAGTTTTAGTGTTTATATTGTTTAACTTATGAAATACTTTTGTAATAATTCAAAATCGAAGTTAGCTGTTGACTGTCGTAACATTAATAAATTATTTTCTAATGATTATTATTCATCCTTACTTGCTGATGAAATAATTGGATGAATTGATTACTACGATATTAAACGTATGCCATTTTACTTTCGATATTTTTATATAAAATATCGACAGATGCCTAATACTGAATAGTTATCAATTGAAGGATATGCTTTTGCCTTACAGTAGGAACACATTCCGAATTATTAAACAGAATTCAAAGATATACAGTTCTATATTTATTTTGGTTCTCAGTTTAAATTGTTGCTATGGATAAATAATCAATTAAAGTTTACCGTAATCGTAAATAGAATCAGAAATAAAATTTTGGTTTTAATGAAAATTTCACGTCTCTCTTTTATTTTCAAAGGCATTTAAAGCAATAAAAGTGGTACTTTTCAAAATTATATCATGTTGTCATCTAAATATAACTATTAGTTTTTCTAAACGTAGCATACGTAAAAATACAGAGCCCAATACAGATTTTGGGGTTAAAAAATATTGGAAAACGAATTTTAGAAAACCGTAGATAGCAAAAATGTTTTAGTTGGAAAACACTCGGAGATTTGAATTCCAGGTGTATGAAAACGTATGCCTAGATAAATCTACTTTTTGTAGGGGAACGAAACATTTACGTTATATAGAGCTAATTCATTTCAATGTTTAAGTAGGAACTTTTTCAACAAATTCCAGACCTACATAAAAAAAAATTGCAATTTATATATAGATGCATAAATAAATTAAGCTGTTAAAAATTTTTAGAAAAATTAGGCACCTTAAATCAAAAATTATTTTATTTACCGAATTTTTCAATATTTTGCCATTTGCTCCTTCCATGAAAAAAAAATATATGTTACGAAATTCGAAATTTGCCAAATATTTCCATAAGTTAAGAGCAAACACTAGCATATATAAATTTCTATAATTCAATGAAAAGTGTTGTCAAAAAATAGTATCTTCGTTACATAAAATCTGAAACAAAATGGTATGTTTAATAAACCAAAAATGATTTCAATTACAAATAGTATAACAATTTAAAAAAGCTTTATATAGAACAAATAAAATTACTAGTTCTTCAGTTAACTAACTATTTCGATAATTTAAGAAAAAAATACTAGTAGGGGTACTTGTGATTCAAATGTAAAAGACTACCTGTAACATAACCTACGTTATAGAAAATCTCACAATTTTTAGATACATTTTTGAAATTTCGAATATAATGTTATACTTTCAAGATTCCGAATTCAGTGCAAAAAGTGCAAGATAAAAGAAAATGTTAAAAAAAAACCTAATGGAAAGAGAGATATAGCCTTAGAAGATAAGCAAAATAAAATAAAATAAAATAAACTTGTTACTCAGACAGTATTTCATGCAGTGTAAATTAGTTTTATACGGCTATGCTATAAAGCAAGTCAGCCATGTAAGAAATATCTTGAGATTTATTTAAATAAATCTCATGACTGTAGAAAAAAATGTCAAAATAACCCAAGATACAAGACAATGAAGTGCCTTTGTAAACAATATGATTATGAGACCTACTTGTACTTATCATATTTAGATACTTTTTTCTGGTTTTGACTTAAAATAAAGATTATTTGCTTTTGAAATGAAAATAAAGGATGAACTTTCAACATTGACTCTAAAAGAATTTGAGGACCGAACAGATGTATTTGAAAACAATTCCTTTTTGAATGTTAGGTGCACAAATTAAATGACAATATATGGCAGTTCCTTAAGAAAATGAATAGTTTTCTTGCTAAGAATATTATAAAATTATTTTACTGTCTTTTCTGTGAAACGACGATGTTTGATCTATTCTTAGAAATGATACTTTTTTCAAAAAAAATATTTTTTTATATAAATTTAATGGAAATAATTCTTCAAATATTCAAATAATCTTGAAATTATGCAAATATTTTAAAGAAATCTTGAACGTATACAAATACTTTAGATTTGACTTTCTCGAAACAATCGGCTTGTTATTATAATTAAAGGAATTCCTTGGCATTTTGGATGCTAAAGTTATTATGATTCAGAAAATATATTTTGAATTATGACATGTTGATAATATTATATACATTATCAGCATGCTTTTTTTTCATTTGAAGTATTTTCTCTCAAAATTATGCACAAACAACTTGTATTATAGGCTTTTAATTATTCTATTCTTAACAAAATTTCCACAATGTCAAATAAAAATTTGAAAATTTCGCAACAATAATCATATTTCCCTATTGATTTAAATGTTAGAATACTAATGCATCTTTTCTTGTTTGCTTTGATTTTCAATTTCCTTCGATTTTAAAAGAAATTTTCAAACTATTTTCAACCTTGCAATTAAATCAATTAAATTCTTTCGAAATAGCTATATGTATTTGGAAAATATTAAAGCATTTTAATATTTCTTTCAAATAAAATTACAATTCATTTTTATATGCATCTAGATATTACTAAAATTTTGAAAATCAATAAAATTTGATAAAAATTTAATCGTGAATAAACAAGAGAATATAAATGAATCAATATAATCATGAATAAACAAGAGAATATAAATGAATTAATATAATCATGAATAAACAAGAAAAAAAATCGGATGTCTTTGTTTTTTTTATTATTTATTTAATTTTTAAAATTTAGAAATCATCAAAGCACAATTGCATTGAAAAAATTGCCTTGATTTATGTACATCTGAAAAGTGAAATAATATTGATCCAAAATAGTCTTATCTTGTTCCAAATCCCTGGTGATTATTTCCCTTTTCTACAGTTGTAATAAAAATATTTTTTGAGAAAATCCTTGATATTATTCTTTTGCAACAATTCTAGAATATTTAGTTTCATGGCGGGGTGACTTTTCATTCGGTGACTAATGTTTTGCTTTAAGTATTTAGTAGAATTTTCATCAAGTACTTTATTAATGTAAGTTGTAATCAAAAGAAAAGTGTTCATGGAAATAAATATCTAATTATAATTAGTCTTATATTATATTGAGATATACCGTCCTTTATTCTCCAGCAAGATACAGGATCGGCTTGCTTAAATTGACTCATTGCACTTGTCGGTCAGAGTGAATGGCATGGAATGGAGTCTATCGCATGACCCTGAGAGTACAAAATTGATGACTACTGCGTATATGGTGAAAATTCTTTATCAGGTTGCTATCCGTTACTAGCTTATAATGAGTTCTTTTCTTTCTTTTATGTAAAGCAAAAAAAAAAAAAAAGGTTCCATCATGTAAATATTTTTAAGCAATATTTTTATAAAATTTTATTTTTTATATAATTATTTTTAAGCAATATCATCAATATTTTAAAATTCAGTGACCAATGGAATTGTGTTAATTAGATATTGCATCAACCATTATTAATTATTGTGCAAATAAAAGAAGTATTTAAATTTCATTCAGATCCCAGATGTTCTTATGATAGGGATTTAGTTTCTAAATCGCAGAGACATATGTTCACAATCTGAGTGTATGCAAGATGCATCGTATATATGGGCTTCGTGCATAGCTTTTACTTTCAAAACATAAAGTCCCCAATTTATGTGGTGCGCATATTTGAAGAAAATACTCCCAGATAAAGTAACATCGTTGTTATATAATTACGGTTAAAAAATATGTTCTAATCAAAATAACCCTCTTGTTATTATCATCTGATAGATTAAATTTAAAATATATGTTTACCTTTTGAACAATGATTATTTTATGTATTCTAAGAATGAATAATTTTTCTGTAAACTCGGAAGTAATAAAATAAATTTATTTTTCTTTAGAATATATTTTCATTTATTAATCTTCAGCTTATTTCGTTTATTTCATCTTAGAATTATTGAAATAAAAGTAACTTTCTGTTTGCTGCTGCTTTAATTTATTCTGACGGAAATTTCTATCAGTTTTCTTTTAGTTTTACGAAAAAATATAATATTATAAAAACTAGAATATTTTTTTTTATCTTATGTTTTATTATTTTTATTTATTTATTTAGTTTTTTATTTATTGTTTTCCTTATTATACTGATTAAAATATAAAATACTTTCTATTACATATGAAAATAGAAAGTATGTAATAGGAAAATTCTTCATGCATTGTAGTTTTTTTTTAATTATGAATGTAATTTGAAGCATTATTATTCTACAAGTATTATTTCTACAAAAGTTTTTAGGAGCAAAATGAACTATTTTTGTTTTTCAATACTGAAACAGAAATAGTTTAGATGCTTATAAAAAAATAATAGTCTAAGGCACCGAAAAGTAAAAAAGTGACGGGTCAAAGACTTAGAAATAAAAAAAAAATGACATTTTGGATTCAATTTAGTTTTACAATATTAAAATGTCTTTGTTTACAAAATGAATAGGACTATTTTAAGAACTAAATTGTATTATTTTAGATGAATTAAAGCAAAAAAATATTTACTACTTGCACATCAATTAATTAGACTTGATTATTAAATCTAATACATAAAAAATAATTTTTAATGAAATTCGGATTAAAATATAAAGAAATGATAATATATATATGCATAAAAATGCTATGTTTGAGCAATAATAGTAGCGAAGAAAAGTTTACCATGTTCTAGTTAAGTTAAATAAAAAATGAAAAAATTCTTTTTCACTCAAAATTAATCAAAATATTATGAATTATTATTTTATATGGAGTAGATTTTAAAGAAAATAAAAAAAATCAGAACATTATTTGTAAAACTGCACACATTACTTATGTAATTATGATTTTAAAGACTGAAAAGGTTTAAAACACAACATTTCTTAAGTAGCATTAAGTGGTAAATTTATGTTAAAACTGATTAGAAAGTATTCTATAGCCGTTCATTTTAATAGATCTCAATGTTTGCGATATTTATAAAAAGATATGGTAGAATTTCTGAAATTATTTAAATTTGAAATGATTTTGATCATTTTTACGAAAGCATCAACTGCAAACTTACGATTTGTGGAAATAACTTTTGCATGAAGAATTTTGATGAATTGCCAAGAATGATACTAATTTAACTGTAATTTTGAGCTTTCAATAACTAGATAACTACAAAAATACTCTTTTCCCTGTCATGGGAACCTTAAAGAAAGATATAACTGACAGATTGCAAAGTGAAGGTCTGTAGGATAATTTCATATTAATAATTGCAACTCAGATTTTCCCTACTTTAAAAAATGATGCCAATTAATACCATGAAGCTATTAGTTGGCTATAAAAACAGCATTTACTTGACTAGGAATATTTTATTCTCTATTAACACTATCTATTAGGTTATTAGTATCTATGAGGATCTTTCCAAGCATTTCCGGGCTTTATTTTGTTGTCCTAATTTGTTCTGAAGATGGGATTTTATGAAAGGATCGAAATCCAATTAAACATTGACAGCATGGGAGAAATAATTTCCTTTGATTGGTTTCATCTACAAATTCTGATATCAAGATTTGAACAAAATTGCGTTGTTTACTAAGTTTCAGATAAAGTATTCCAAGGTCATTGTAGGCCTTTCCCTTTAGAAAAAAAAACGTCTTATTAATTTGAGCGAAGTGGCATTACTTAACTGTGACAGTTGCTGGTCTCAATTCAAGGATGTGCTTCAATTGTTGATGGTTAGATGCTGTTCCCACCCTTTTTTTTTTACTTTTCAAATTAAAGAAGGGTTGCGAATATTTTGAATAAGCATTACAACTACCAAAAGCCACGGTTACAATTATTTCTGAACTGAAACGCCTAGATGACTTGTAAAATTTATTTTTTAGATATCTTAGATTTTACTTCGTAAATACCTGATTTCGATTAATTTGAGACTTGTATTCACTTGATATTATTGATGTTCTTTTTACCACAGAACTTAAATTGCTAGCAAATAATGACTTAATCTTCAATAATCTCGAAATGTAACAACAATCAACTTATAAAAAAAGTGTTTTCTTTAAAAATTAATTTTTATCAATTTGATATAATATACAGCAAGCAATGATTGAGAATAATTAGCCATGCGTTTGATTTTAGATGATTACACTATCAACACTAATATACTTCCATCATCAATGTTGTTTTTATATAATGTATTTAAAACAAAATTCTTTTCTTTCAAGAGAAATGAAATTTCCGCCCCTAATCCCAACAGAGACCTGATCTAATAATTTATGCAAGAAATGTCTTTGTCTTTATGTTTACGATGATGGTGTTAAAATCTCTGTCCAGAGAAATTAATGAGAAATAATTGAAGAAATTGTAGACATTTGTTATTTTATTTAAAATTTTTGTGAAATAGTATTTTTTATTCTATCTCGTGCATAAACGAGAAATAATAACATTGTTGAATTAGCTGCCTTAGAATTCATCTTCATTGAATTAAGGAATAATAATTTCCTAATGTTACATTATTATTTTACTATAGGAATATCGTAATTAGTATTGTACTAAAGGAATATCGTAATTAGTATTGCACTAAAGGAATATCGTAATTAGTATTATACTAAAGGAATATCGTAAATTTATAAACATACTGTAGATAAAAAAAATTAAAATTCAGGAAATGTTTAAATATAGCCAGTATATATTCAATCGACTAAAGAAGAAAAATGAATAGATATGATGTAGATTAAAGCCATTCTTAGATTTGGTTTTAATAAATAAATTATTTTTTTCTTTTTCGAAATAAACTTTAATTCTTAATTAACTGAACTAATTATAAGCATAATGCGAAGCTATTCTTGTTTCATTTGTTGTATTCTAATTTCCACATTCGGCTGTATAAAAATAATTATTTCAAAGCTCTGATTCATTTGTTGAAATAAATAAAAGAATTTCGTATCTGCACACGAAGAATGATTCGATTCAAATCACATTTCTAATGAACCTGGTTGAAATATGTAAGCTAATGCCTTGATTTAAAAGTCGAGTAACCAGTACGAGAAAGAGAAGCATGAAAAGAAAGAACTCTAATTCGTTACCGGAGTATACCCCTTCCATTTTTATAAAGTCATCTTCAAAAATATTGAGTTTCTATTCAACAAATAGATTACTGTATTCCCTCTTCACCAAAATTTAATTCTGTGGCAGTAAATTATCCCTCCCCTACTTTAAAGGTTTCAAATAAAAAGAAAGCAACTACAAAGGGAAAGGATAAAAAAGACTTAGTCTATAAATTGGATTCCTCACAATACGTTTCACGACGACAATGACTCCCCATTTGTATGTAATCTTTCATTTATTGTCTCTCTCCTCGCAACACTTAATCACCCTTTCTGTTCAAATCATTTCCTGTTGGAGACATTTTTTTTTTTCTGTCCAACGATCCCTTTCTATAATTCTTCTTTTAAATCTTTGAATCGGTAATAGATGCTAGTTCTCACATTTTTAAATCTCTGTAGTGTCTCCGTAATGAATAGAGTAGTAATTGCTCCAGTCATTATTCAGTTCAAACTGTCTCAGTCGCATAATTAAGTTTAACACCTCCCGCGTCTCTCGCTTGTTCACTGTATGAGTCTCAAGGCAACGTTGTTTACTGTAATTAATTAAATAAATAGAGAGAAATAGGGAAGAATGTGTACTAATTCTAAAGCAGTAAATTTGCTTATTTATTTTTTAATGTTTTCTAAATGAGTGTTTACTTCGTAAATTCTGCTGAAAGAAATATAATGTATCAAAGTATTTTATTTCATTTATATAATTGGTTTACTTAAAGAAAATTTGGCCTATAAAATAAATAGATTATATTTGCACAGCAATCGTTGTCAAATATGTATTTAAATTAACGCTTCTTATGGTTTTTCAAATTAAGATTTATGACAGTAATGTAAATAATCTTATTGCACTTTTATTGTAGAATTGTTGTATATTTTGTCGAAAATAATGTGGCTTCCATTTTTATAGAGCTGCTGAGTTGTTTCTTAAAATTTGAATTTAGATGAATTGAAAATGATTGGCAGGTTCCGTACAATGTTAAAAGATATGCATTAAAACGCTTGTTAGAAAAAGTGAAATTTTGAGAAATTTTTATTTAAGGTACAAACATTTTGCATTATATTCGATGATAGTTTAAAAAAATCATACTTGGAAAAAAAATGTCCTGAAAGGTTTTTTAAAAGATATCAAGATGTTTTATCTCGATGAGGAATTTCCATTGTGATAAAATAAAAAACGATTCAGAAACCTGAAACAGATATTTATTTCACAGAATGAATAAATATTTGTTTCAGATAAAGTTCAAAGAAACCACTCGTTTGCAGGTCATCAAGCATGATTTTTGATCAAATAAATTCAATGATTTTTATAGAAATTTCTATTAGGATCATAAATGATTAAGTAACTAACAAATTGGTCGGAACCGGCTTTTTTTTAAAATTCTACAGACTTGTAATAAATCTTCTTATTAATTCTAGGGACGCAATAGGACTCAATTATTAATAAGTTGAAAAAGCATTTGTCTACAAATTTTATTTTAAATCAGGATGAAGAGAGAATTTAGATTTTAATTCTAATTTATATTTTTAATGTTCATAAATGATTGTTTTTAAGTGAAAAATGCAGAATTTTAATGTTTATTCATATGGTAGAATTTGGATGTGTAATTTATCGCTTATTCAATTAGTTACATCACAGGTAAAGCACGCAAAAGAAATAAAGAAAATCAATTAAAATACTGAAGAATCTTATTATATATAAAATACTTTATCAATTAAAATACCTTATTGAAGAATCGTATGGTTCTTACTGAAGAACAATTTCTACAGAAATAGTCAAATAATTTTTGTTTTTCTTTCATTTTTTTTGCATATATTCTCCTTATAAAACTCAGAAAATTTAACAAAACTGTGGAAAACTTCTGAAGTCATTAAAGCATTTCTACTAAAATATTCAAATAAAGAGAAACAAAAATCTCTGTGAGTGTTTCATGGGCATTAAATTATCTTGATCCTATAAAGACGCATTAGACATTTACTTTGCCATAAAATTTCAATTGAAGGCAGAAGTAGCCAGTCTCCAGCTCTTAGCACGTTTTAAGGCGAAGAAAGAAAGTCAAGAGGAAAGCATTTAGGATTTAAGCGAATTAATTGAACTAAATATCAAGAGTGAGTCCAGTTTATGTCTCTTCTTTCAGTAGGTTTATCTAAGAAGGAGAGTATTATATCAATCTTAAACCTTCGGTCAATATATATATATATATATATATATATATATATATATATATATATATA
>JAPMOR010107935.1:82001-106660 GCA_026543865.1 Argiope aurantia | reverse complement strand
TAATTTCTTTGTACAGAAGAAAACAATTTTAGGGAATAATTTCTTCACCTCCACAAAAAGCATGACTCCCTCAGTCTTCGTATGGTGGTATATTTTTATAATTTTCTAGACTTTGTGGATTTGCAACAGTTTCTGCGTTGTAAGGCATGTTGTTTATTATTTTCTTCACAAGTATCTCCATTTTCTTCCCATTCATGTTGTGCTAAAATGTAATAAATGAAATTGTAAATTATTTAAAATACAAATAATTTGAAAATTAAAAAATGATAAAAGATGAAAGTACTCAAAATATATTTAATAATCTAAGCATTAAGTGAACAAAGTTTCAAAATGCGATAAATGTCTATAGTGCTTAGTAGTTTTTTTGAGAGATCGTAAAGGCGTTTCAAGAGGTTGTTAACCTCTTAATTACTTTGTCCGAGCGACATACGTGCATCGTTTTATCGAATTTTAATAGTTGTAAACAAAAAATAAACCACTCATAACGATTATAATTCAATATTAAAATTGCTTCGAATACATAGATCAGTCAAGTATTCGATGGATTTCCATTTGAATCAAAGTAAGAAAATATTCCTAAAATGGAAGGTGTCATCTTATTAGATAGTAAAGAAAATAAAACAGTTAAGGGGTTAATGTAAATTTTCTTGCAGCTAGTGAAACACAATTTACTTTTTATCTTTGCTTTTTCATTATTCCAAATTGTCAGTTTTGGCATTCACAATATTCACGCATGTAGTTCTCAGTTACTTAACTGAAATGTTCATAAAATTTATAATCTGCTGAATAAAGAATTGAATGAAATTCTTTGCTGTAATTCACACATTAGAAAAGAGCTTCTAGAGATTGCTCATACTGAAAATGCATGTAAGTATACAAACTTTTTTTTGATGTAAATCAAAAAGAATTCCCCTAAATAAGCAAAAACAGAAAATGGATTTCTAAGAACGTATTTTGTATTCTAAAGATGAAGAGAGAGGATTCATTAATTTCTGCAGAGAAAAAAAAAAAGAGCAGAACATAGTATAGAATGAAGGTTAACGGGCAAAAAATCGTATCGAAAAAGTCGACAAATATGGTAGCTGTATCCATTGTACCAAAGTATCTTTAGTACAAGCGATTGTTCTTCCAAGTGATAAAAATAACAAATATCTTAGTGAGAAATTCGAATTCTCGTAAATATTATTCACCAGATTATCCCACAGTTGCACCAACTGAGCATCAGATTTTCTCATAGTTGCTAAAGTAAAAATGTCTATCTCTCAAGGAGACTTTTGTTTTAGTGTCTGGATGCTCTCTGATGAATATAATGATAATGAACGGTTTATTTATCGAAGTATCGTATGCATGATTTATGGAATTTAAATCAAATAATTACTCTATTTAATGTAGCCGGGCTTTGGCATCGATCAGAAGCAAAGTAACATCAATGCCCTCACTTAAGAAGTAAATGCAACGGAAAATCATTTGCTGCCAATACCTTTCTACCATTTTACCACAATCGGATGAAATGAAGAATAGTGCGCAACCGAGTTTTTCACCAATATGGAAACCCATCGGAACACTCTTCTAGCAACCCTAATGCTATTTTGTTTACTACTTTTTGCAATGGTTGAGTTGTACATGAACTACAACTGTATTATAAAAAATGTTAAATTAAAAATATTAGAAAAATATCGATGAAAGATTTTAATTTTGGTCTTTATTATAATTGAAAGTTTATTAAATAAAGAAAGTTAAGCTTATAATTAAAAGTTTTCTTCTTTCTTTCTTTCTTTTTTTAAATGTGAATACGAACGAATAATATTTATTCTTTTGCAATTCTTAATTTTCAGTATGCAATTTAAAAAATCGTCTGAATTCTTAATTTACAAAATCGTCTGCATTCTCACTTTAAAAGACAGCTGCAATGGAATTCTTTGCAGTTCTCGTAATTCTTTTGGTGTTCTAACGGTTAATTCCTTTCATAATTTGTTATGTCGGCAATTGCGCAAGAATGGATGTCTGTTAAATGGGATGGAAGATAGTATTTCGAACCTTCAGAAAGGATGAAGGCTGAGCGAAATATGTGTATATATATTTTTACGAGTTGATGATGTTAGGAAAGGAAGCTTGTTTGAAATTTTGTATGGAGAATGGTTTGATATCGAACCTGCAGAATGGATGAAGGGTGAATGGAATCTATTTTTTTTACGAGTTGATGAAATTGGAAAAAGGATGTTTGTTTGAAATTTTGTATGGAGAATGTTCCGATTGCTTCTTTCTCCGTTCTTTCTTTTCTTTTGCTTATGTACTGTTCCTGTTATCCCAACAGTCCTTATGTTCAATGTGCTGGCGAGGCTACTAGGTTCCCGCTCCCGCTGCTAGCGAAGCCGTAGGATGTTTTTTAAGTTTTAAAAATTCTCCCCGGTGCCTTCTACAGATACCTTCGGCATCTGTAGAAGGCACCGGGCAGTCTGGAAAAAAAAACAATACTTATCAGTAAAAGGTTCTAATTATATGGCGGGAAATGGTAACCGTAACTGTACCGCGGAAGTATTTATTTTGTATGCCATTTTTATTGGCGACTTGGCATTGTTGGCGCAGCAAGGGGCACACTAAAATTCACTTTTATCCCACAATCTACCATTTTCTTCAAAAAATTTGAAATGTAATCAGTCCACTCATCTCAATGCCATCTCAAATGAATTATAAAGACTAGTGCGACAATCTCTTGCTTGACGTCAGAGAGATAAAATCAGTCTCTAACCTTCTCGATATCAACCGGCTTGTGAATTGCTTGTGACACTTAAATTACTCTTATGTAAAGAAACTCTGTCGACATAACTCTATAGATGAGATGACCACCTCATTATCACCCCCGATAAGCTGTAGTCAAAGCAGCATTTAGTAAGGTGGGAGAATAGACCATCTTAATGATGTCGTTTGACCCAAACAAACCGTGACACTTATCAAATTGCCGTACGCAGCCATTCAGTAATGTTATTTGTTGGTTTGGATCGTTTTCCATCCTTCGGATGATATAACGGTCATTCATCAGAATTTCTTTTTTGTCCCCCTGATGAACCAATAAACTTTCCTCACGGCTTTTTACTGTAATTTGGAAGGCTTTCTGAAGTTTTGAAATGGTACTTTTGTGAGTCAGAAATTCAAGGGATGCAGTCGTCATATTATGTGTTTTCAATTAGACTATGACATTTCAGACTATTCATCCATGCATAAAATTGTCTTTCAGCCATATTGCTTTCTCAAATTTAGTTGAATTTGTAATGAATATCTTTAACAGCATTCTTCCTCCAATTTTATATGCCTTGACATTCAGTAGTGTATAAGAATAAGCTTCCTACCCAATTTAGCTATCCCTCGGGGGGGGGGGGGCACCTCGAAATGAGGATGAGATGCTTCCGGCATGGTAGTTGGCTCTCGCCACCCTGGAGGATACACAAATAGGTGGGGTATCTGACTCCACCCATCGATGACGGGACGTACTTCCTTCGGGGAGGGTTGTTCCGTGGCCGGTGATGGTCTTTAGGTCTCAACCACAGTTCTCTCCAGTGTTGCTGTTGCGGCGGTCCGGTCTTATGGTTTAAGTCCGTGAGCCTTCGTGGAGGGTGTGAGAGTCAGTTGGTTGATTTACCCAATTTAGCTTTCTGCTGTTAGCTTTTACTTTTATAGACTAGCATGAAATTAAAGTTAGAATGTTTCTTAACCCTTTAAACGACCATTTTTTTCTAGCCATAGTATATTAAAATATTTATAAGACTGAGATCAGCTTAAAGTGATTCATTTAGTTCATTTGATAAATTTAATTACATTAATTATAATTCGGTTAATTAATAATTAACAAATTAAGAAGTCTCATTTTGAATGAGATAAAGAACTGAAACATCTAAATTTCTGCCCGATTCGAAAAATATGTCAGAACTTATGATAACCTACATAACGTCATACAAAGATTGAATAATTTGGAGGGAAGCATTCTTTCCATTACCTTAGAAAGGGTTAAATTATTTGTGTCTTTGTATATTGATTAGCGGCCACGGTTGTCTGGTGGTAAGGTCTTGTCTATGGGTCGTGATGGTTCCAAGTTCGAGGCCCGGTAACACCAAAGAACTCTCGTGAAAGCGGGTCTGGTTCACGTTAAATCCATCGAGGTCAAATGTTCCCCCGCTGGTATGGTGTGGTAGTTTGGAGAAGTGGTGCCAGCTCGGGTATCATTCTCATCAATCGAATCAGGGTTCAAAATTACGAGATCCGTTCTAAAATAATCCTAGAGGTCTTTAAAACGGGGTGTTAATGTAACTAAATTATATTGATAAAGTCATGAAATACTGATTTTAAGTAAAAATTTTTAATAAAATGAATTTTTATGCAACTTTAAGCAAAATATTTAAAATCAAAATGGAGCTTAAAGCTCTTTTTCAAAATAATGTCGAAGGAAATTGCTGTGAGTTAATTTTGGGGCTCTTGAGATGATGGCACAATTTATGGCAATGGAGTTCCCCTCCCCAAAGCATTTTTTCCCATGTTTTAATAAAAATGCTTGTTTTAATGGCTCGGAGAGAACTAACAATCTAGTTATTGACATTTACTAAATTATCGAAATGGCCTTGATTTATGTTTTCATAACAAATGAAATTTTAAATATAAAACGTAATAAGAAAACTGAATTACCGGTATATCATTCGTTTCCAAAATGAGTTCTGGAACATGCCCATCTGATAAGCCATTCGTTATTTCCAATCTAATTCTCTCGACTAATTCTTCGTTAAAAGAATAGCCTTTCTTCATTTGCACGAATAAGACTGCCCTTTCGTTGTTACTTTTGCTGTACTGTGACACGCATAAACTGTCACGGATTTCGGGAAATAAGTTCACTGTTATGAAAGAAAAAGAAATAAGATATTTCATGATTATTTCATTATTATTACGTAAAATTCATTGTAAATAAGAAAATATTGTATATATTTAGTTACATATTTTTATATTATAGCAATAATAAAAGATATATTGTAATATAAGATAGACACAAATAGGCTACAGTTACTTACATGAATTTTAGAAAAAGGAATGTTTAAGACAAGTTTTTGGAAAATTTCCCTAAATATTCCATTTTGATGAATTTTCCTTAATCATATACTGAGAAAATAACATACGTCAGGAGTTAATGCAATTTACAATATTTTATTTGGGGCCTTAGTCGCAAACCCCTACCAAAGTGTGTGTATGAGGGGAGGGGACCTCAGATATGAGGATGAGAAACCTCCACCATGGCAGGTGGCTTTCGCCACCCAAGTGGGAAAGAAATAGTGAATCGGCTACTTCCTACTGATGACGGGACGTGCTTTCTACTGGAAAGGTTGTACCGTAGTCGGTAATGACCCTTAGGACTCAACTTTAGTTCACGCCAATGTTGGCGCGGTGGTCCGGTCATTCGGATTAAATCATATGCCATATAAACAAGCGGGACGGAATATCCTTGTAGGGTTTGCGTTACAAATCCGTCTTTTTTAATGTTGGATTTATATCGATTAAATCTATTTTAAATTATTCTCTTCTAATAAATGAGAATTAACAAATTATGGTTTGTAAATATCGTATTTTTAGACATTAGGCCATTTTTCTGGTCAATTGCAAATTTTGCAAAGATTTGATAAAGTAGTTACAGCATCCAGTTGAAAAAATAATTTAAACACCCAATAGTACTAATCTTACTGATTTTTTTTCTTAAATTTTGGAGGATTTAACTTTAACGATTTTTAGTTTTAATGACAACAGACAATCGTGGTCTTCAAAAAGAGTTTGTTCGAGAGGGACTGCCAGCTCGTGTGTCGCCCTCGTCATCTGATCGTGGTTCAAAATTACTAGGTCCGTTCCAAAATAGCCTTATCGTTGCTTTAAAACGGGGCGTTAATATAACTGAAACTAAAACTGAATGAATTAGCATTAACAAATTATATTTTGTAAAAAATATAGTAATTAATAGATATTTTTCTGGTCAGTTACAAATTTTGCAATGGTTTGATAAAGTAGTGACAGCAAGTAGTTGGAATAAAAATTTAAACATTCAATAGTAATAAATGCACATAATTTGTCTCATTAGTTGTATTGTAATCTTACTTTGTGTGTGTGAAGGTTTGGAGGGTTGAACTTGAAAGATTTTTAGTTTTAATGACAGCAGACAGCTCTGGTTTCAAAAAGAGTTGCTCTGGATTCTCGGCACTTCCCTCAGATATTGAGTTATATTCAATTGATTAAAATGACTGAGAGCCAAAGCGAAAGCTCATTGAAAATTAAACATTAAATTGTCTTAAAAATTAATTTTGATAGTATATTTACATTCCTAAATTTACTTGTTCCTTATTTCGATAACGTTAAGGTCATTTTTTCTACAGAATTAGGAAAAATCTATCAAAAACGGAATTTTATCATTTCATCTCCAAAATTTATACTTGTATGCGAATAAAATAGTAAATAAAATTTGCTAGCAAAGTTTAGTTTAACACTGGAACTCCAAAGACCGCCATTTTGACGGTTTTCAAGTTTCTTGCTTAAAAATTTTGATACATTACAAAGGGAGTTCAAAAAATAAGTTACAATTGTTCTTCTACAGATGGCATCATCTCGAAACAAAAGCTAAGCTTGAGCAGACGATAATCGAGTTCCACGACTTACTACGTTAGCAATTTCATTCGGATAGTGAAAACCGTTGTTGCCGTAGTACGAGAAAAAAATGGTGCGTCAGCTGGAAACTTACTCCAACATTGAAATACGCGGGACAGTACGTTTTTTGTGGGCAAAACGTTTAACTAGTGCAGAAATTCATCATGAAATATATGCAGTGTATGGGCACATACAATGTCACGTCCAACCATTGTGAATAGTTCGAAGACGGTCGCACAGACTTAACCTATGTGGAAAGGGAAGGAGGGCCAACAATGGTGAGCACATCAGACATTGGGCAATGGGTGGAAGGCATTATTCTCCGTAATCAGAGTGAGCATCGCACACATTGCACAGGACTTGAGAATATTCGTTGGCAATGCTCATTCCATCGTCCTCACCAACTGGATAATCACAAATTGTGTTCACGATGGGTTCCTTATTCTTTGAGTTCCGAACACAAAGGAGCAAGGTTTGCTTCTTCCTTGGAATTCCTTCAATGTTATTCTGTGGAAAGTAGTGATTTTTTTTTAAGTCGTATCATTACAGGCGTTGAGACATTAGTGCAGCACTTTACCCAAGCAACGAAGCAAGTGTCAAGGGAATGGAGGCACACATCATCACCTGTGAAAACAAAATCCAAAATTACCCCATCAGTGGGTAAAGTCATGACTACTGTTTTTTTTTTTTTTTCGACTGTGAAGGAGTTGTCTACACTATCATTAATGCTGAGTCGTACTGCAGAACATTAAGAGGTTTGCGCAAAGCTGTTAAAAACAAGAGAAGGGGATAGTTAATCAAAGGCATTGTCCTCTTGCACGACAATGCAAGACTGCATAAGGCAAGCACAACACAATGCTTCGCAGTTTTGGATGGGAAGTCTGGCAGCATCCACCTTACAGTCCCGATCTGGCGCCTTGTGACTTGCACGTATTCGGCAAGCTCAAAGAACATTTGGGTGGAAGCTACCAACGATGACCAGGTCCAGACAGCTGTTCTAAGCTGACTCTAGGACCAAGGAGCAATTTTCTATAGTCAGGGCATAGAACGATTAGTGTTACGTTCCGAAAAATGTCTCCAGCGAATGGGAAGTTATGTAGTATGTGTGTCATATTCTATTGTAGCGGACTTGTCAATAAAGTATTTACAACCTAATTGTTTGAGTGTAACTTACTTTTTGAATGCCTCTTGTATTTATGTATTGTTCTAGAACTTTATGATGGCTTTTAATGAAATATAAGAACAATTAAGTATTCCTATTCAATTTCCACTCAGCCATTTATACTTCCATAATCAGCATAACATATACCTATTTATACTGCCACGTAGATACTTTAGTGCGGAACGCAATGACACCCACAAAAAGTAGAGTTAAACCAATTTATTAACTCAACTCTGAATTCAGAACACAGTGACTGACAAATCTTCCGCTTTTATACTAGCAGGGAAAGTTCCAGAATACTTTTCTGGAGACAGTAAGAAAAGTCCAGAACACTTGTCTGGTAAACTAAAGAAATGTCCAGAATCTTCTTGAACATGAAATACCGGAAAACATAAAATCAAGGAATAAAATATTTACACAGACTGTGAATCGCATTGTCTCTAGCGGGATTCGAACTCACAATCCCTTGATTATGAGATCAGTGCTATGACCATTCGGCCATAGAGAGTCGACTGACTCTTTTCAATGCGCCAATACGAAGACCCGTCAAAATGAAGGCTTCAGCAATTTCATAGTTTATAATATTTTATGGATCATTTATGCAATGAGGGACATCAATACGTATATCCATTAATTTATAAATCGCTTTCAGACATTTCTTGGAAAAATTTGAATTACATTTTCTATATGAAGCTTTCCGCAACCATAGTAATGTGATCTATTTTATTCCGATTATGATTCAATTTAGAACTAAAAGCTCTAATTGGATGTCCTATAAATAAAAATACAAACTGTTTTTCTTGTTTTTTTAAAATTAATAATTAATGAATTATATTAAATGTTTTTGTTAAATTATATTATTTTATTTACATGAACTAAGCCAAAAGTTACAATGAAAGCCATGATAATCAAAAGTCCGTCATTTGGCTGATGTGGCAAAACTAGGTATATATTTAACATCAGTAGTTCTAGTGTTAATGTTAACAAAAAAATAATTCATAGGTTGAAAAAGGGAAGTTTTAACGATAGTTATAAAAAACTACTTAAAAATACTTTTTTTAAAAAATAGATAGTTATATTTCAATGCATATACACTAAAATTTTCGCTACTTAAGGTAATTTATTTATAAAAGATTATAATTCTGACCTTTGCCTTGCTAAGACGCTGTTAGATTTTATTTAGAAAAGTAAGAAAGTACCAGCAAATACAATGACAGCCAGAACCACTCTTACTTACCGATATTATAAATTTCCGAACTGCCAAAACGAACTCCTTTTGGTTTCAAAGTTTCGTCACTGAAATATAAAGAATTTAAATATATATAAAAATATTAAATTTATTAAAAATAGTATATAGGAATAGAAATGCTTGGTAAGCGTCAAAAAAAAAAGGTGCTTAATTGAAAAGTTTTAAGCATTTTTTTTCATTAAATTGTGTATATGTCAAGTCTTATTTTAAGAATAATGTATATTTTATTATATGTTTGAGAAAAATATGAAACTACTAAGAAAATCATGAAATATTTTCAAACGAATTTTCTTGTAAATTATCACTTCCTGCAGAAAAAAATATTTCAACCATTTCAGAATATTTTAATTGTAGTAATGAGAATACCTTTAAATATGGAAAAAACAAAAAAAAAACATTATTAATAGTAAACAATATTAAATTGTTTTTATTATTTTATAATAAAATAAAATAAGATTTAAGAAAATAAATTAAGAAAATAAAATAAGACTTCTAAATAATATTTTGATTTAAAATTGCATTTTCAACTAGCTTTGCTTTAAGATATTGAAGAAACTGAAATCCAAAAGCTTTATGACAGTTTTAATAATTCTATAATTCTTAACAAAGACGGCACATGGATTTAAGATCAATAATTAAGAAAGTTTAAGCCTTTTAAAGGCCATGCTTTTTCTAGTGATGATGTATTAAAATATTTTCAGAATTATGATTGGTTTAAGAAAAATAATTCATTTAGTGCATTAGTTTAATTTTATTTAATTAATTCTGTTAATTACTAATTAAGTAATAAATCAAGACATTATTTTTTGTGAGATAAGGAACTAAAGCATCTAAGTTTCTGTCTTATTGGAAAAATTGTCATACCAACCTACATAACTTCCTACAAGGATTGATGAATTTGGTGGGAAGCATACTTCCCATGGCCTTTAGAAAGGGTTAAATTATCTTAAAAGAATTGGAAAAAGCTGTTGGTTGGCTTAGTAAATAAATTGAAGTAAATTGTTGTTATCATTTTTTTCTAAATTACATAATATCAATTAAAGAATATTACAATACTTCTTCGAAGATAAATTCCAGCTTTCAAAAAAAGTATATGAAAATGTGATGGTTCTATAAGCAACCGGAATAGTTTCTTTCCACTAAATAACTGACATTTTTTTCGCTTTATAATCTTATCTTAATAGAATTCAAAATTAAATTTTTTTTTCTTTCTGTATTTCCTTTTGGAAATAATGATTTTTGTTTGATGCTGTGACAAAATTTTATTTTCAGAGCTTAAAACAAAGTATTTTAAATCCGAATTTGGTTGTTAGATAATCATGTATGAGAGTACAATTTTTGTGTGATGAAACATAATCTGTATTTGACCGCATTTAGTATCACATCAGATATGTGAGAAGGCGAGCTAAAATTTATTCTTGTGAACTTATTTTTTAAAAAAATGTTACCACTATCTTTAAATCATTTGCATAAAATTTCGCAATATATTTATTTTTAAAAAAATGGGAAGTATTATCCGTAAGAAAGAAATTTAATATTCCTTAACATATTTGTATATCATAAACATATTTTAACATATTAACATATTTGGAGATATATAAGCAATGGTTAAGAATTTATTTTTACCTTCTGCAACAAATTATAATTCCTCTTGTTACAGGATTGATAATTCCTAAGTCGCCCAAAGCAAATACATCTAAAATGCAACAAAAAAAGTATGATTAATTTTTTAATTTATAAAAAATTAATAAATAGAATAAAAAGTAATGATTCTAGCTAGCGTAGAAAAAGTAAAAAATAAAATACCATTAATGAACGGAATAAACCAAATTTGGGACTAAAACTATAATTTTTATTCAATTATATTTTTATATAATTTTATATATTACACAATCCTAATTCCTAATGAAAACTTTTGAGGAAAAGTGAAACTTGAGTCATTTTATTTCCAGAGTTTTCTATTGAATGATCAAATGTTCTAGACGAGGAGTGAAACTTTAATTACTTTATTTCCAGAATTTTCTATTTAATGATCAAATGTTGTTTAGCGATAAAAAAAAATATTTTTGTAGACAAATTTCTTCTAGGTAAATGTTTAAACTAATTTTCCTAAGGAATACTTCATTATAAGTTTTCATTTATTTCTGTTTTGATTTCATTTTCAGTATAAGAGCTAATAAAATTTTATGTAGCTATACCTCAGTAATTCTTTCGGTATAGAATTATAAAATTCATAGCATGACTATTTATCGAATTCACACACAAAAAAAAGTTCAACTTTTTCGTGAAATGATTATCAGAAAAAAATTACAAATCCTTATTCTATACAAACTAAAACCGTTGTATGAAAAATTGATATTTATCCGATGATCTATTGTACAGAATCTTGCGAGAGAGATAAGCAGTTTCTCTTGTTCAACTTTCTAATCACAGAAGGAGTTACTAGTATGCCTGGGTTAGCTATCTTCAATAAACGATTCGTGTAAACAAAAAGCAATAGAAATCACTCTCTCTACAAGATATTAGCGAAAATGTTATATTTTTATGAAATGTATCGTACGAGCCTCTTTCAAATTTTTTATGTGCTTATTTAGGGGATTTTTTTTCAAATTTTATTGATTTTCAACAATGAAAATGGATAAATACTGTCGTAAGTGTTAAACTAATACAAAATTTCAATATTTCTAGAATTTTCAAAATGCATTGAATTTAGAAATTACTAAAATAAAATTAGCATGTTAAAAACTAGTAGTCTTTGTGCTTCTGAGAAAGCTGACAGAAGAATATTCCCTATTTTATATGCATTTTATTCCCTATATTTCTTCATTCACCCTTCATAGAAATCAAAATTACTAACGAAATATCTTTAAACTACAAAACATTATTTCTTTTGTTTTTAACAAAAGAATAGGATTAATTTTGAAATATATCATGATTATTTTTTAATTGAATCTTTACACATACCTTGATATTTTGAAAAATATGTCTCCCGAAACCGAGAACCGTCTGTATCACCCCACAATCCTAGTGGTAAGGACGGAGCAGGCTTCTTAATAACGAGTTCCCCAATTTCGCCCAGGACACTTTTTCCTGAAAAAAATTTTTAAGATTCATTTTATAATATTTGAAACTCGGACATAAAGTGTGTAAAGATTTTAAACAGTATTTATACACCAATTTCCTATATAGTTACGTTGTCTGAAGTGTTGTTTAATTGAACAACGTTATGAATGTCATCACCATTTGAAAAAATCAACATTTAACTTTTCTCTTAACTATGGACTTCCTAATCATGTTCTGCAATTTAATATACAATGCTTTACAACTTGCAAATTATTCATTATTACATATATCTTTCTTTATAAAAGAATTTAAAATCGCATATTGCAGGTATACGAGTGCATAAACTTATCGATGTAGCGTTTGTCTTGCAAATTTTATAATATGACACAGATACCCATTTTCCAAGTAGCTGTCATTTAAATTCCATAAAAATTTCAAACTCTCTAGAGCCGTTAAAAATTTTCTCGACTTTAAAATACTAGCATTAAAATAACAGAAAATTGAAACATGCGAAAATGAGTTAAACTAGATTTGTTTCGATGAATTTCAAAATAAGAATTAACTCCATAATTTTGAGAGGAATAAGAGTTCGAGAATAATTTTAACCTATGTCGGTAACATGATATGATCTATAAGCCTTTTAAGCACTTGCACTATTTATGGAATAGCAGTATTTAGAATGTAACAAAAACATAAACCAATGCATTAACAAATGGGGGATCAGATAGTAGTGGGGTGTATCCTCTTCCTTATTTAACCCCTTAAAGGGTCATTTTTTTTCTAGTCGTATTATGTTAAAATATTTTTAGGCTTGAAATTAGAATAAGAAAAGGGATTCATTTAGCTTATTAAATAAATTTAATTTGATTAATTAATTAATTTGGTTAATTAATAATTAAGTAAGAAATCAAGACACATCATTTTGTCTGAGATAAAGAACTGAAGCATCTAAGTTTCTGACTTACTAAAAAAATTTGCCAGGACTTATGCCAACCTACATAATTTCATACAAAGATTGATAAATTTGGTGGGAAGCATACTTCCCACTGCCTTAGAAAGGGTTAAAACTATCGTAAGCGCAAGACAATTTTATCTTCTACATGATTTTCTTGACATTGTTTCTTTACTGGTATGAAAGCATTTAATATCTGAATATATCTATATGTATATTTTCTTTGAAGCTCAAAATGTGAAAATCTTTGAGTTCAAAATGCAAAAAAAAAAAAAAAAAAAAAAAAAATGTGTAAAAATCACGATAATACAAGTTTATTGAAAAATAACAAAATCATTGAGCTGTTGAATTACGCATAATTAAATGATTATTAAATAATATAGTGCCTTTAATTTGAATTAAAATATTCAAAGGAGTTTATATTAAGATTGCCTATGTGTGTTATCATTTTTTCAGAGTGATGAGGAGATATGGATTATAATAATTAATTAATATGGATATTGAATAATACCTGAATCATCTAAGCAATCCAAATCGAAACCTAGGGTTGGGCAGGGTATTTCACCTCTGTATATGGGTAACGTTGGATCGAATGCCATGCATGCTCCCATTAATTCAGTTGAACCTGTTAAAAATGCACAAATTAAGTCTATAAGTAATCGAATATAAAGATTTTTTGAAACTAGTAACCTATTTTAATAAAACTCTCCTGCCCTAATGTTTACTAATAGGCGAAAGTTGTTTCTTAAAGTGAAGGGCATTAAAGGTTCTGTCTTTTGACAAAATTAATACAGTTCGTTATTTCATTCGTATGTTCTTGAAAAGAATTTCATATTTATTAAAAACAGTGCAATTGGCAATTTTTAATAGCCACAGGAAATGTTGTAAAGAAAGGTATTTTCTGACAACTGATTTAAGCCTTAAAATTCTTTAAATGCAACATTTTTGTTTGTGTGTCGTTATATTTTGATTCAGCTTCATTTATATTAATTTGAGTGTAGGAAAAAATTATTGTAATATCAGGGATTTTCAGTAAAACATCGTCTAATGGATGAGAGGGGGAAAAATAGGACTTTGAATTCAATTCATATTGCTTAGATTGACTTCCAGAATTAAACTTCACGATGTTCTGAGATTTAAAGACTTTTTTTTTTCAAATGAAATTAAAATTATAGCATTTCCTTGGCGCTTTTTTCAAAAATGGGGAAGAAATTCAGAAACGAAAGAACTTTTGGACAAAATCCATTAATCCATTGTAAAGAAACAATTCGAAATATCACAATATATCTAATAAAGTCAATTGCGTTTGTTATATACACTAAGAAAACAATTCTATAAAAAGAATAAGTTTTATATTATTCAAGAAGAATTACAAGAATAAAATTTCTAACTTTCATAAAGTTCTTAATAATTATTTTTTTAATTTCAAATTTTTTAGTATTTTCCAGGATTTTAAGAATGAAAAAAATTTAGTATTATTAAAATTTTATTTAATGTAGTTTAATATAGTACTGCATCATTGCATTTCTCAACTATAGTAAATAGTTTATCGAATATAAAACTTAAGTTTTACTAGCAAATAAATCTCGTTAACGCGTGTGCTTATGAACTACATACAAAAGTAATTTTTAAACATTTAATTAAAAACGAGGTTAAAATAACAAACCCTTTTAACAGTTAAAGATTTGAAAAATGTTAAGATTACTAGAAAGATTAATATACACTAAAATTCTTGAAGAATTTAATTCTTATTTTAAAAATCACAAGCTCAATTGAGGTGTTTCTGTTCTGTCGCTGGCTAACTCTACTGTAAAATTACTTTTGTATTCCCTTTTTCCGAAAGGGTATCTAAAAATCATATTTGAGATTTAGTCTAGCCAGTTAGAAACTACCCTTTTAAGTTCTTGGAATTGCAAGTGGTTAAAAAAGGATACTTAAGTTGAAATTTCGATTACAAATTTATTGAATATCGTTACAAGAAAAAATATTTTTATGAAACAAGAGCATTTCTTATACCTAATTTTTGAAATCTAAGCGAAATATCTAATGAACAAATAACTGTGTAGAAAAAGGAAATAAATTAGTGAAATACAACAGTTTTTAATTTAAAAAATGTGGAATTACTGATATTTCTAATAAAATATCCTGCAACAAAAATTGAAAAGTTGAAGGTAATCAATTAAAAGTAAATTGTTAAGCCTAAAATGCACTTTCCCTTACATTAAAGTTTTGTACTTCTGAGACAATATCTCATTATTTTATATTTAATAAAAACATACTGAATTAAAAAAAGTGGATTCGATTTCTATAAATTGCGAAAACACCACTTCTACAATTTTAGATTCCTTATATATGAAATACTTTCTGACAGATTTATTATGATATTTACAGCAAATTCTTTTCTAATGTATACATATTGTGAGATTTCTTACCGTAACCAGAGAAGAAAATGGCATTCTTTTTTATCTTATTGTATACGAAATCGTAATTATTTGGCTTCACAACACTTGCTCCGCAGACAATAACTGAGAGGGATTCCAAACTATGCTTTTCAGCTGTAAGGAGGAAAAAAATCTCATCAAAAGTTTCAGGTTAATATGAATAAATAAAAAAAAAATGAATATTTTAAATTTAGAAAAGCTGTTTGTAAAAGCTAAAAAATTTTCTGAATTTTATTTCTGATATTTAAATGTAAGCCCCCCCCCCAAAAAAAAAAACTTCTTATCTTCCCAAACAATTTTTTTTTCGGGAATTAAACTGCTTTAAACAAATTTCTTTTTTGAATTCTTTTAAAGTGCTGTTTTTAATTTTATCATCATATGATCTCTTTATTACACGCTTTTACTTAATTTCGTTTATTCCATACAATTAAAAATGCTGCGTGTTTCAAACGATAATATTATATTTAAATATTTTCAGAAACTCATGTCGGTTAGCCAATCAGCTTTAACTAAATTTTAATTCCATAAAATAGCCCGACGCTATGGGAAATTTGAGAATAAAATATTTTGAGAATCCATTGCATACACAATGAGGAAATATATTTATGACTATATAGCAAAATATAATAATGAAAATGTTTTTAAAAATGTTATTTTATGTTTCTTCAATATAGGAAAAAAATCGTTAGCAAAACTTTGGTCGTCGAAACAAAAACTAAAAGAAAAAAGTCCTAAAATAAATGTTCTAAAGAAATTAAATAGTAATCGGTATCATAAATAAAAATACAGCCGTAAACATTCAGAAAATGTTTAAATATAAATTTGATTCAAATCAATTAGATTATTTATATCATCACTTTTCGCTTGTACAGCTTTCCTTTTGTTTTTAATATTCTTGATCAAAATTTTGGATTTTAATATTCTAATATGAAGACTTCATATGAATTTTTAAAATTGCATATTTTGTTTCCTGAAATTTACTATGCACTACACTCCTTTTAAATGAAAATTAAAAAAAAAGAAGCAACTTTGTAATTTATTTTGCATTTATTAAACATATTAGCCGCCTTTGGCGATTAATGCTTGCTAAAATTTTCTGTTCAATATTTTGTGTTGCTTGGCCTCTTAATAGATTTTTCAGCAAAATATTTTTAAGCGTCATTTTGGTAGTTATATAACTCGTACTAATATAATTACCTCTGGGCATTCTATTAAGTGCATATTATACGTTTCTTATTTTCTCCCTTTAAATTTGAACTTTAAATATAAGCTGAAAATATTAAATTTTATTTAAACATACTTTTTTGCTGAAACCAAACATGTTTTTCAGTAATATGAGTAAAGAAAGTAGAATTATTCAACACTGTAATCTTATATGCACTATATAATTTTTTTTAACAATTTATGTAGCATATCATCAAGTTATCCAATAAAATTTTTAAAAAATGCAAATTTTCCCAAGAAAGCGTAATGTTCTCGGGAAGGCAATTTTTTATTTTGTATGAAATACGTGTTTGGAAAATATACTTAAAATATTTCGTCAAAAAAATTAAATAAATTAAAAACTGAATTTATATATTAAAAAACTTGGTATCTTTGATTTTTTTTTAATATTTTAAGGCGTAAAAATCATTTTTTAAATGTAATATTTTCATATGCTATTGCAGATAAACGCTGCCATTTCATTTAATTTATAACTAACAAAATTCGTTTAAAAACTAGCGTCGAAGTGCGCATTACCACCCCAACATTAGAATGCCAACACCCCCTACACCCCCCCTACACACACACACACACACCATCTAAATTTATCTTTTCAGAAGCAGTAAGTACATTAATACTTAGAAGAAGCAGTAAGAAGAGAAATTAATTAATGCTTAGAAGAAGCAGTAAGAAGAGAAATTAATTAATGCTTAGAAGAAGCAGTAAGAAGAGAAATTAATTAATGTCTAGAAGAAGCAGTACAAATTTAATTTGGTATACATTGGCTACTACAGTGTCACTTACTCGGAACGTAGTTTCTTTTCTCCAACTCATCCAAAACGCTGGGAGAGAGAAAAAGAGTTGAGAGCTGAAATTTATCGATCAGGTCCCAAAGATAGGTTGGACTCAAGAAATATGGAACTCCTTCATAAAGAATGACAGTGATCCCAGTGAAAAGGTATGCGGCAGTCATATTCCAGGATGCCCAACCTACCTGAAGAAATCGCACATTTAATCTCAAAAATGTCATATCAACATTTTTTTTTTTACATATAGTTCTAACTTTAAAATCATGGTAAAAAATGAACTACGATGCAACTCACTAAAATGAGTGTTTTTTTTTAAATTCTAATATGGGAGAGGTAAAAGTGGCATTTTGAGATAAAAATTTAAATCATGAGGAAAAATTTTGAGATTTATAGAGCAGTCTATTGAAGGAAATTATTGAAAAAAAAGCATATGAATGAAAATAATATACTAAGAAAAAGTATATGATAGAAAATAATAAATTTTTTTACACTTAATAAAAATGAAATGCTGTTTTTCAACTTACTGGAGACATCGAAAGGTAACTTTGACCTGTTTTAGGCTCTCTGTTCAGGAAGTGCACTTTAGCTACTTCAATTAGACCCTGTAATTACAAATATATGATTAAAGAAATATAGAAGTAAATAAAAATTCTCACTTCTGATGTTATAAATGGTTCTTTTGTAAAATATAGCAAAATATTTTCATGCAAGCACATTTTGATATTTCGAGACAGCTGCTTTATCTGAATTAATATGTTCTATCCTTGTTTCAATTAGTAAAAATATTTATATTGTAATATTTCGTTTTGCTTGAAAAAAGTAATATGTGGATCAGCTTTTAAATATAATTTCTATAGAAGTTGTAACACTGCAATCCCCCCAAAGTCACAATATGGTGTTGATTTATAGGTTCCTTCATGATTGGACTCCTCTTCTTTAAAAGACACTGTCCAGTAAATGTGTGGGAAACGGTGAAAGTAAATGCTCAGTATTATTTAACACTTCTACTCGAAAAGTTGTTCCATGTTTGCGTAGAATAGAGCGTCGTCTACTGTTACGTTTATGCAAGATGGAACAACGAGTCACATTGCTACTCCAGCCAAGGAATTCCTGATAAAGACGTTTGGAGAAGAGAGAATCATTAGCAGACGTTGCAAGTTTCCATGGCCTCCTCGGTCTCTAGATATGACACCAGAAGATTTTTGATTATGGGGAAATTTAAAATCCCGGATGTATCGTTCCCGTCCATATAATTTGTTCGGAACTGAAAGGTGCAATCCGTCGAGAGCTGTCATGTATATAGCCGGACATGTTGCACTCGAAAAGTAAAAAGTATTTGTGACACAACTGCAATGTATTATCACCTGTGGTGGTGGATATGTGGAACATATATTGCTATGATAAATGATTTGATGTTTTTATTAAAAATATCCGGTGATTTATGGATGTTAAATCTGCGAACCGTTTTTCATTTTGCTTAATTTTCTGGGTTTTATAAATTTTTTAATTTTTTACGGACTTTTTCTCCACCCTGTATAATTAAACAAAGTATATATATATATAATTCCATCACTTTACAGTTTCAAAATTTGTGTATAACATCAAAAAACATTTTTTTTTTTGTTATAAAACAATTTATTTGCTCAATGAAGTACTACATAATGGTAAGTATTGTTCATAACAGTATGAACAATGAAAATCCATTACATCACATAATGCTCGAATTTTAATCACAGCAGTTCACACAACTTACTGATGCATTTTGATTTATATGATTTTTTCCGCTTATTTACGCATTTAGCATTGATTCCTAACCAACCAAATTACAACATTACCAACTAAATGAAACATTTTAAATAAAACGCAAGATTGTATGACTATGAGTAACTTCAATTTTCCGAGCTGAGTTAAAATGTGCCCAAACATACTTAAAAAGCTAAGCAAAAGTCTACAAAATTTAATCCTAATAAGGCATTTGACTCGTAAATAACACTAAATATTAAAAATAATAATAAATTAGGAAACAAAACATGTGTTTGAAAAAAATTTCTTAGTCATTTTTGCCTAATATTGCAATGTTGATTGGATCACACATGCATTCGTTCTGGACCCAATTATGCGTATTTATTATGCGTTTGAAAATGAATGTCAACAGATTTTTTTTTACGAAAATCAGATTTTCAAGATATTTACTAACCCCGGAGCCATGCACAAGTGGTTTCGGTAAGCCTGTTGTTCCCGAAGTGTAGCTGATGAACAAAGGGTGAGACAGAGGAAGTTGCTCAAAAACGATCGGAGGGACAGATCCATCCTCTTCAACCCCAAGCTGCAGAAAATCATCTACGAAACAACTAAAATACATCAAAGATTTATTTCAATTATTTTCATAAGCTACAGACATAAAATATAGAAAAAAGATGCATTTTTAATACTTTTGTTCGTATTTTTTAAGCTACAGCAAAAAAAATTTTGGTAATGCTTTTAAAACTAACATTTTATAATAAGAAAATAATGTTTTTGATTAACCTATTTAAATCTGATCTCCAAAGCTTCTTAGCCACTATAAATACATAAAATGAAAGAGGACATGAAAGGAAATTGTATTTGGAACTGCCATATTTAATAAGGAACATATTTTTTTCCCATTAAAAAATTATATTTTTAGGATTAAAAAAAATGTATCCAAAATTAAAATATCTAATCTAAACCCTCTAGAGCAAGGATAAGAAAATTTCAAATCTAATAAGAAAATATCTAATAGCAAAATTTTGTTCATGTTCAAAAGAAGTACTTTTGTATTAAAATTGGACCATTATGTTGCTTCTGAAAATTTTTACTTTGCCAACATTATCCGTTCAATTTCACTTTCACGTTCTTTTCAATAAAAAAAGTTATGCTATTTATAATAATTTAAAAATTATATCAGTTTAAATATCTGAAAATTCATCTTGTAAAGGTTAACTATAAAGATTAGAATAATTTTTTATAATCTCGAAATTTTTAATGAAGTTCTATTGTTATTATTGCCAATATTCAATAAATTTTTAAATTTAAATTTTATTTGTTTATTAAAAAATTACCAATAAATATTTGAAATTACCTGTTTCAATTAATTCCTTTAATTTTTCGTTAATTCATAATTATAAATATTAATGAAATCTTGTGATCATTAGTTTCTTAGGTTTTCCACCAGATGGCGCCAGGTATTAGAAATCGGAAATTTTCTCAATGCAAAAAAGGGGGAAAATATTAAGGTCTTTTTAAATATTAAAATCGTATATTATCATCGAGCAACACAAATAAAGTTTAATGCTTTAATCTATGAGTAAATAAGAGGAAAAATTGATTACAAATTATATCTTTACTAATATGAAATTAAACACGTTTCATAATAAATATGATATGAAATATTACCTGTTTTTTATCCCACTGATATCTTTCAACTTCGATTCTTCCTTTGACGGTACTATAATAACTTTTTCTAAACATTCTAATTCTGAAAAGAGAAGAATTCTTAATGTAGTGTAAGAAGTAGATGGTAAGCGGGAACAAAATTTCAAATTAAGTTGCAAATAGCTTATTTTACACTTATTGCATTCAAATAATTAATATCTTTTTGAGTTTCTTACCGTTATTGTTTATGTAATTTTAATTTATTAGACTTTTTCTTTCGGTTATTTTGAGAATAAAATTTCGCGAATCACTTTTTTTAAATGCCATATAAAGTCAAATTCTGAAAGAGGTAATTTGAGGAATAAAGATCATACCTGCTGCGATCTTCTGCACCTTATGAAGCATTTCTATTTCTGCTCCATTATTTCGAAATCTATCAACAGTAATCATTATCCTTGGAGCCACTAGTTTAAAACGATTTAGAGCAGCCTAAAGAAAAGGAAATAGATTTCCTTAATAATTGAAATATGTATAAAAAAGGACTTATTTTATAATATAAAATAAAAAGAATCCATAAATTGCACACATCTGAGAAATTTCAAAACGCCTTAAAATAAAAATACCTCTAAATTAAATTCCATTTTTCCCTCATTTTTAGTTCCTTACTTCAAAGCTTTCGTTATATTTTATTGTCTTTTTAATGAGAAACCTAGCCATCGTACAGTTTGCCTTAAAATAACATAAAGATATTAAATACCGTCATATTTTTTTAAAAAATCTGACAAAGTAATCGCTTGGAATTCTATGATATAATTTTAAATAAATTTTAAAAATTGAAAAGAGTTTTTGGAAATCCTTTCATTAGTATAGAAAAAAGTTGAAATATTCCTTTTCATTAATGAATAAGTTTTATTTTTTAATCCATAATTATTAGTGTTATTGTATCTAGGAATCAAGTGTTTCTAAAATTCCTCAATAGATGTCACCGCTAATATGGAATTAGAATTAGGTTAAATTAATTATCCCTGATTATGTTTAAATTCTTTCATCCGAATCATTTAGAAGTTTGAAAAAAAAAAAGTCTATTGCTATCGAGTACAAAATTTTAAAACGCTATCAGTCTGCGCGTGAGAAATTGACAGCAAATTTTGATCTTTGGAATCAAGAAATATGTTGAATAAATAACTGAAGTTATATTACCTATCACAACTCTGAAAAATATTGCCCATAAGAAAAATAGATGTATATCGGGTTATGCTATATTATAGTTACCAATGAAACTTGATTTTAATATCGGAGTCTTTATCTTTTTGCAAAAGCACATGATGGATTAACAAGTAAAACATATGTACTATATTAAATTCATATCCTCCTGTTTTATGCCAGGGTGAATGAATCTATTGATCCATAAACGAATTAAAAATATTAGTAATAACCCTAATAACATACAAATATTGTACAATATTGTATGACATTAATTAATATTCGCAATATTGTTTAATATCATATAATATCGCACAATTTTGTGCAACGGGCTGTGCTATCTGGGGAGATTTTTTCAAATTTTATTTTCAGTACCGAAGTTAGTAAATTATCCTACATTTTTGAATTCACGGGAAACTCACCTGAGAACTCTTGAATATATATGACATTTTAAGTTTAAAAAATATAATTTTTATAAAAATATATATATTTTTTTATCTGCACGTTAAAATGGCTGCATAATTTTTTATCTATAGTGCTAAGATCAAATGATATATATTTTTTTGTTTTTGTTTTGGTCTCCAATATTTTCTATAATTTAAATTTTACATTTTTCTGAATTAATTAATAAAAGTACATTTTTAAATATCTTTTCCATTTTTTTCTTAATTTTCACTGACTGAGGGTGTTTTTCTTGTTAAATAGAAATTAAATAAAATTAACGGTGAAGTAATAATTCATTTCTGGAAGTATTTAAATATCGTGCATCAAGAATATGTAATTATAGAGAATTTATGAATTGTAGTATATCCAAAATTGAGTTAGAAATCGACTACAAAATTCCAATCTAACACACATGAAAGAAATAATGTTAAATGAAGATTTGTGGAAATTAACCTCTACGCCTATAAATGGTAAAGCTCCTGTCCAAATGGCCCCGATGCTTGCAGCTCCTAGCATTGCAAAGATGGGCTCTTCCCTGTTCGACATGAAACCTAAAATATTACACATTTTTAAATTAGGAAATGAAGTCTATACATTGATGCAAATGAATAATGGGGGAAAACTCTGGAAATGTTTTAGTATTTTCAAAAGATACAAATAAACAAATATTGTAGAGTAACTGCACTCCAGACTATGCAAGACAAGGAGTTCGTTCAAGAAGACGTGGGGCTTCGGACGGTTACTGATTGATTTTGAAATAAGCTTAACAAACAAGAACGATCGCTGTAGATTAAAATAGTTTTAGGAAACTAGCCGTCATTGGCAACCAGTTTGTTGATCCAGAATGCTGGCTTAATGTTTTTTAAAATAATAATATAGAATAAATTTATTAAATTTTCACCTTATTCAATAAGACTGAAACATATGAATTAAATTGAATTTGTCTGCAATGGATTACAGACCTGGTCAAATTAAAAGGCGTAAGTATTACCGTTAGTGTATAATTTATTTCACAAAATTTCTAATTATTTCATCAAAAATGCTATCACACTGTTGAAATAATGGATTTTATGCTTTAATGATGCATTCCAAAGCGATTATTTATCTAGCGACGGTTAAGCCTAATTGTTCGCTACATCTGAATTTTCTGTTTCATGCCAAAATCTTGGTTTTATTTAAATTTCTTTTACTCTGACTGAATGGAATTTTTCAGGACAAGGCGAATTCTTTTCTCTGCATTTCTAATATTATTTTACTGCTTTATTAACTAGTTAACAAAAGCGTTGAATTAAGCGTTGCTGTGAAAGCATACATTGAAGCAGTCTAAAACGTTCGTAAAATGGTTTTACATTTAAGCATCGCCTTTCGACAATAAGCACCAAGTCCAATTTCTGGGCTGGAAACTTTAAAAATAATTGGGGAAGTATATATTATATTACTAACATTTATAATCGATAATGAAAGCAAATTGTTACAGTTAGGATAGTAGTAAAAAAAAACTGCCAACTTCAAATTTCATTGAGAAAACAAACATCACAAATTTTTACTTACAGGCAATTCTATCTCCTTTTTTGATTCCAAACTTCCGAAATGCAGCAGCATAAAGTTGTGCTATTTCGTATACTTCATTGTAAGTCATCTTCTTTGTCTCCCTGTCTTCACCTAGTACAATAACATTACAATTTATGAAAACTGTGATTCATTCTTAACATTCATTTGGGCATAGCGATTGAAATCAAGTTTGATAACCACTTTATGAGTTTTGGGTTTATGATTTCAAACATTTATAAGTAAGTATAATTTTTATTCAAAATTGAACCATTGTTAAAAAGCCGAAAATTAGATTATTTAAGATACAGTAATTAATTTTACTAAAGTAACATAAGTACTTTTTCGGATATGTTGTGCAAAATATCATTCTAATAGAGTATCTTTCAAAAGGTTTTTCATCGTATAATTCTTTTTATTTTCAAAAGTTTTCAAATAAGTATTCATTAAATGATGGTAATTGAGGATTTTGTCTGGAATCATGTTAATTAATCTATGGTAATTGAGGATTTTGTCTGGAATCGTGTTA
>JAPMOR010107935.1:61313-81991 GCA_026543865.1 Argiope aurantia | reverse complement strand
GTTAATTAATCTATGGTAATTGAGGATTTTGTCTGGAATCGTGTTAACTAATCTATGGTAATTGAGGATTTTGTCTGGAATCGTGTTAATTGATCGATGGTAATTGAGGATTTTGTATGGAATCGCGTTAATTGATCGATGGTAATTGAGGATTTTGTATGGAATTGCGTAAATTGACCAATGGTAGTTGTGGATTTTGTCTGGAATCGTATAAATTTTTCAGAAATTTCAAATTTTTGTTCCATAAATAAACAGACACTGGTTTTTCTTTTCATGTTAATTTTTCATGTTAACATATTTTAAGTCCTTTAACAGTCCATGTCATGTAGATTTCTTTTCTCATGCATTCTTTAAATATGTATTATGGAATCATTTAATTAATGCATCATAAACGACTTTATCTTGGATTTCAAATATATATTTTAAAAAGCAATATAATGATGCCAATAGATAAAAAAAATTTAAGAAAAATATTATTTTTTTTTTATCGTTCTATATGTATATTAAGAATATAATTTCCGGGCTAGGTTTTTTTAATTATCTAAAGCTTTAATACAGTATTTATGTTCTTTTTAAACACATTTTTGATAGGGAAGTTAAAGCCCTTTATCATATAATTCAGTGATGAATAAATATTTAACATTTATATTTGTCGATAAAATTATTTCTGTCATTTTAATCGACATTTATTGCATGAGTGAACAATAAATTCTCTTGACGTCATTTCATTGATATTATATCCCCTCAGGGGCTCACCTACTATAGGTGAGTACGGGTGTCCCGATCCCGAGGTTCCCAGGGATCTTGACTCCCTTTATGTTTACTCTCCCCTCCGCCTTCTGCTGTCTGCTTGATTCTTCCATTCCTCGACGGCAAGCGAGGGAGCTCTCCATGAGAAGCTGTCGCCGCTCTGTTTTCTTGCCAAAACCCCACGTGTTGGCCGTGCGTGGCAACCCATTAGACAGACGGGTGGTGCACTGTGATTCCCGGTGTATCAATCGGCTGGTACCTAACCACCTGAGTGGTTAGTCTGCTAGGGATCAAGCGAAGGGGTTACTCCTTGGGCTTGGCGTTAAGGGTGGTCACTGTCCCCGGGGGTAACCCTGAGCGTATAGGTTCCAGCTAGCACCAAGTTAAGCGCCGAGGATGGGAATGGCTAGAGCCGGTGGCTGCCTTCCCTCGTTGGGCTCCGTGGTAGGCGGTGCCATCGGGCCTGAATTTTATTCAATATTGTATGGACTCCTCCAAAAAATCTCCCTTCAGTGGGCATAAAAATGTTTATAAATGTACTACCAACATGAATCAATTTGATACATATTTTATCATAAAACTCATAACTGAAAAAAAAATGAAGCCTTTAATTCTGTCTCCCCATTTCTGGTACAGAAAGCTATCGCAGCAACTTTCGGTGAAGTGTCCTGTATTAGAAAGATGCATTCAGGTGATTTGTTGGTGGAAGTTTGTACGAAAAAGCAAGCTCAACAAATCATTAAAATGAAAGCTTTGGCTACGTTCACAATAACAGTTACTCCCCATAATTCATTAAATTATTCAAAAGGTGTTATTACCAGCGGGGAACTGTTTAATGTTCCTATCGAGGAAATAACACACGAACTCAAATCTCAAGGTGTTACGCACGTACGCCAAATTACCATTCGGAGAGATGGGCAAATTTTACCAACAAAGCACTATATTTTAACTTTTCATTCGACGAAATTACCTGGATGTATATATGCGGGGTACATAAGATTGCCAGTGCAGCAATACATACCTAATCCTATGCGATGCTTTCAGTGTCAGCGTTTTGGGCATTCCAAAATTAATTGTCGAGGAACACTCACTTGCGCACGCTGTGCTGAGAAAGGTCCCGACAGCCAGAAGTGCACGGCGCAAGAAAAGTGCTTGAATTGCAGTGGTTGCCATGCCTCATATTCGAAATCATGTGAACGCTGGCAGCTACAAAAGCAAATTACAAGTCTAAAAATTAAAGAGGACATATCCTATCCAGAAGCCAGACGGAAAATTCTGGCATTAACACCGAAACCTGGTGTGAGCTATGCATTCGTTGTGCAAACGTCTTTCTGTAAAAAATGTAGTTGCTCAAACTGTACAAAAACTGTTAATAAAGAGAAAACTCAGGAAAAAATTTCAAATTCTGACACTGAGGCATCTTTGACCAGTATTCTTGAAAATAGTAACGCTATTGCACATAAAACAAAACCAAAAACAAATAAATCTCTGAAGTTAAAACTCTCCAAACGTGGCTTGGTTGCAAAAGACATTTCTCATAAACTTAAAAAAGAAACTACTTTACGCAGTTCTGTAGCTCTAGGACTTGCAAACAAAGGTGTCGCTTATAAGGATTTAACATCCATTTTTAGTGGCGCCCCGAAAAATCGCGAATCATCTCACTCCATCCATCTGAGGAGGAGGATGAATTTGAAATGAGTTGCGATGCTTCGCAACCTCCAAGCATTGTTCCCAGAACTTCCCTTGCAAAAAGATTTTCTTAATGGGTACTTTCCTCTCTTGGAATTGTCGCGGCATTAGATCCAAATTTTCTGACAACAAGTCCATTTTAAACAAATTTTATCCAATCTGCCTTGGGGTCTGGAAATGTAACGCATTCTGCCCCATTAGACATATCTAATATTCTCGGGAAAGCTTTTGAACAGGTTTCCGCAATTGAATCTTACAACTCTGAATTTCTAGCAATTAAGAAACATGCGGAACGTTTGCCTTTGCGTTTCCATGACAGGAATACTTTCCCATATAACTCTGAATTTGGGATGTTTGAGCTAGAAACGGCCTTGTCTCAAGCCCATGATACTAGTCCAGGGCCAGATGGGATCAATATAACATGCTTCGCCACTTGAATACCATCTCCCTTTCCAATCTGTTGATATTATTTAATAGAATATGGACTGAGTAGAAGTACCCTTCACAATGGCACGAAACTTTTGTGATTCCGATCCTAAAATCTGGCAAAAATCCCGAAAACCCTCTGCACTACAGGCCAATTGCTTTGACCAGTTGCGTGTGCAAAACTCTAGAATGCATGGTCAATGCCCGCCTCATCTATGAATTAGAGAAAGAAAGATGCATCTTCCCGTTGCAAAGTGGTTTCCGTTGAGGTCGTTCTACTTTTGATAACCACATATTACTGGAAACCCAAATTCGCAACGCGTTTGTAAGGAGAAATCATCTAATCTCTATTTACTTTGATATCCAAAAAGCATACGACCACATATGGCGCTATGGCATACTTTCTACCCTTTATAAATTTGGTTTTAGAGGAAACATGCCCATATTTTTAGAAAACTTTTAATAACTTCGTACTTTTCGTGTTCATGTTGGTAATTTTTACTCAAATCATTTTATGCAAGCTGAGGGTGTTCCACAAGGAAGTGTCCTCAGCATAACACTCTTTATAGTTCATCTAAGTCAAATTTTAAATCATTTGCCACAATCTGTTCATGGAAGCCTGTATGTTGATGACCTGTCATGTCATGGAAGCAATGTGAGTCTCATTGAGTGCCAACAACAAAATGCTGTTAATAAGATGGTAGCTTGGTGCAACAATAACGGGCACACAATTTCTCCGGAAAAGAGTAGATGCGTACACTTTTGTCAGAAGAGAAGTTTGCATGTAGATCCTGTTATCCATATACCAAATATACCTATTCCAGTTGTGGAGGAAATACGGTTTTTGGGAGTGATTTTCGATCGTAAACTCACTTTCCTTCCGCATGTTCTTGAACTGCGAAAGAAGTGCGAGAAGGCCTTAAATAATTTGAAGGTACTCTCCAGAACATCTTAGGGGGCCAATCGAACTTCCTTACTCCGTATATATGAAGCAATCATACTTTCCCGCATAGATTATGGATGTATGGTGTATGGTTCTGCTCGAGATTCCGTTTTGCGACGACTGGATACTGGGCACCACTCTGCTTTGCGAATCTGCTCAGGAGCATTTCACATCTCACCAGTTGAAAGCCTATACGTTATTTGTTACCAATTGCCCCTTAATTTAAGACGAAAAAAATTGTCCGCTTTATATCATTTTCGAACTATATCTCTGTCAGGACATCCCGTGTCTGAAATTACATTCCCAGTTGGCCTCCGCAGATTGTATGATGCTCGTCCATTTCATATCCCTCCATTCTTTGAACGAGCCAAAATTCTTGTACAGGGCTCGAACCTTGAGAATATCGTTCTTAAATCAGCTGATACGTTATGCTTTCCGCCATGGGGTACTCCAGAGTTTTCTTTTTAAAATCCCTTTCTCCGATTTGATAAACCATCAACTGCTCCGATTGTTTTTCAACAGCTTTATCTCTACCATCGCAATCGGTTCTCTTCATCTATACTAATTTTCACGGATGGCTCAAAATCAGATGGTTATGTTGGTTGTGGAATCGTACTCCCAACTGATACACTGAGCTACCGTCTTCATAATTTTTGTTCCGTATTCACAGCTGAGTTGATGGGTATATTCTGTGCTGTACAGAAAATTTCATCTTCCCCTCAGGGAAAATTCATTATTTATACCGACAGCATGAGTGCATTGGAAGCACTTTCTCATTATCATAACTGGATGTATCCGATAGCTATAGAAATTTTGTTTTCTTTGCGTCTCTTGAAAAAAATTCAAATCAATCTTTGCTGGATTCCGGGTCACATCGGTATCTCTGGAAATGAAATGGCTGATTCGGCAGCCAAATCAGCAACGACCTTTTTGTCTCCCGAACTTCCTTATTGCGATGCCAAAAAGGCCTTGGTGAAACATATTTTTTCTACCTGGCAATTAACGTGGGACCTCCGAACACAAAAGAAACTGCATTCCATCAAACCAACTATTGGATTGTGGTCTGTTCTGCCTACACGTGAGACTGACGTAAAATTGACTCGTCTCCGTATAGGTCATACACGTTATACACACCACCATCTCATTTTTGGTGAGGCGGCGCCAAGGTGCCCAACTTGTCATGTGGTTTTTACAGTAAATCATATTTTAATTGAATGCCCTGCTTTTAATTTAAATCGTGTTCTTTTTTTTAAAAACATCGTCATTAACTTTGCAGGACTTTGTGGGTGAGAGATACCACCCAAGTATTTTTAAGTTTTTAAAGTCCATTAACTATGCATGATATCAAAGAAGTATATATTTACAGCACTCATAGGTTTTCACTTACGTAACTATGATAAATATGTACGATTGCAAACAAAGTTACTTGTAATATAATAATTAATACTTGTAATATGTAATTACTTGTTAACTAGTTAACTGTTTGTACCTCTTCCGAAAATGCGCATTTAAATTGTGTAGCAAAAATTTAGCGATGACAGGTACACTGGTCAAACAAAGAGTATGAGTAATATGAAATTATGTTGTAATGAAATGACTTTTATTTTTTCTTTATCTTCTTTATGTTGTAATGAAATGACTTCTATTTATTTACTTAAATTAACATACATTTTTTGCATATGAACAAACAAATTATTTAAAAAATTTGGGTGATTAATACGACATAGCGATATGTTTAAGAAAAACAATTCATATTTTATGCGGATTTTTTTTAATAATAATTATTAATGTTTTTTGTTCCTTTGATTTCGACTTGGCCTCAAAATATTTTAAGCATCTTGAAATTTATGAATATGTTTGAGTTTTTACTAAAATTGTTATTCAAGCTGCAAATTGTCACTACTTATTACTCCTGACGAATAAATTCGTTATAACGCAAAATGTTGTATTTTTTTCCATGACGAGTATACTTGTTAAAAACAGTTAACTGGTTTATCTGTAATTTGCGAAAACTATATGAAATATGCGAACATTGTTTTAATAAAAGAATACTTGAAAGTTGTAAGCATTTTAATAGATAAATCTTTACAATTAAAGCAAATAATATCATAATAAAAATTTTCTTCCATATATAAGTAATATTACTGCACCTGTCATAATTAATGCTGTCCTGTCATCTCTGTTCTTCAAAAGGTTTTCTGCAAAGTTGAGCTTTGCTCCTTCAAACCAGTTAGGTCTATCACTCATGGGTATGCTTAAATCGATTACCTGCAATATTTTCAGATATTTTTTACGTCATTTCTTAAAAATGATTTTGAAAATTTTCGTAATAAACGTTCTTACGATGCTCATTTGAGAATCTTAGTAATCATATTTCAAAAGATGACTATCAGTATATAAATTCTGGAAAGATTTCTGATCGATTTTAAGGATTCATTAAAAATAGTAAAACATTTTACTAATAACAGTTGATAACAGTCGATTTCGTTTAATCTATAAGATAAACTTAATCTTTAAACAATAAGATATTTTTTTACATTACTATTTAAAGATAATTTGAAATTTTTTCATAAAAAAAGATCCTATGACATTCATTTGCGAATTTATAAGATTCCAAAAGATGACCAATTTTAAGGATTCCAAATGATAACTATCAGTTTATATTATCTAGAAAGGCTTCTGACCAATTTTAAGGATTCATTAAAAGGAGTATAACTTCAATATATAAAAAACGTAACCTTAAATTTCAATAAATTAAACATATTTCAATGAAAATTTTAATTTAGCATGATATTCTACAAATTTTTTTATGCATTATAACGATAGTTTGAAGAAACATTTACTACCATTTTTTAATCAATGATTATAAGGTAGAATGTTTAATATGAATTTAAAATTCTTGTATATTCTTTTTAGATTGTAATATTCTTGTATATTCTATAATATTTTTGTATATTCTAATTTAAATATTTTTTCTGCTTCTGTATATTCTAATTAGAATCATGCACAAGCATAGAAAATATTTTAAGAAAATCGCGAATGCCACAATTTCTCAGAATGCTTGCCAACATTGTAGCTATTAAAACATTAAATTAAGAATAGCAATATTTGATTTAAACCATAAATAAAAATAAGTTAATAAAGCTTCTAACATTAAGGAAGAAAAATCTTGATATTTTGCAATTTCTTACCAATTTAAAAAGTGTATAAAATTCTTAAATGGAGTTTTCTAAAATTTATTCAAAGGTTTTACATAAAAGGAAAGATTAAAGTGTTTATTGGAAAATTTGGATAATTTGAGAAGTAAAATTTTTTTTACGATTTCTGTCAGTTTTAAGAAAACAGCTTAATTTAACTGACTTTAATTTATATAAATGAAAAGACAAAAAACACATGGAAAATACATTTCATATGTTATAGAAAAACATTTAGTGAATATTATATAATACCTGCATATTCCTGATTTTGCCTTTCCACTTCGATTACATATTTTAGAATAAAATTCAAACGCAAAATTCAATATAAATCCAAATAACAGAAATATAAAAAAAATATTCATCATGTTTTCAAAAATGAAGCAGAAATAGATAAAATTAGCTAGCTGGTCATGTAATAGAAGTTGTCACCTTTGCCAGATAATTACTTTTGGATATTAATAGTAGTGACGTTGATGAGCTACTGTGAAAGACGATACAACAGAAAATACTAAGGAACTAAATTAAAACTGCAAACTTCATACAAAAGAAGGGTTGCAAATTTTCGGTTACAAAAAAGAGTTACAAATTCTGGAGACAATGGATTATAATGTTAAATGTAATCGAACAACCAGGCAAGAAATTAAAAAAAAAACAACAAATAAATAAAATAAAACATTAGTTTGTTATGAAGAATGAAATAAGAGGAAAAAAAAAAAAAACAACTCCTAGACATCAGTAGTTATAAGTCCTATGAAACTATCGTTACAAATTTATAAATATTTTGTATTTTTATTATATTTCTGTGTAAATGTTTCATGCAAATCAGTTATTATCACAACCCCCGATAGACAAGACCTCTGCGGCTTTCCGTGACGTCACAACGAGACGGTACACTTCATTCCCTTAACGTCAAGTCTCTGCGCGCTAGAGAGTGAAGAGAAATTACTTTTCACTTGTTAATATCACTTCATATACTTCCATATCATGTAATTCAACACACATATATTGTAGAATTCATTAATAATTAAAATGCAGCCGCTTTCCACATCACCCTGGAGGTACGGTGTTGGTATGCATTATCTTTTTTGAATTATGTGCAGGGAAGGTTTCCCAGTAGGTGTATCTTCCCTAGATTTAAAACTATTATCTTCATTCACTACATCATTAAAAATGTCTTTGCCTTAATCATGTACTTGTTCTTCATTCACTACATCATTAAAAATTATATCTGTTGCAAAAAATTTTTGATTAGAAAATTTCAAAATTTCTTCTTTATTTATGGTACATAAAGTTTTAAATTATAATATAAAAAATACACTTGCAATGTTTTTGTTGATTAATTTCAAAACAATTCCATGCAATAATGGCTTTATGAATATTTGCCGTGGCGTCAACTCCAAGAAAGCAATAAAAACAATATTTCACGAAACAGTATTCTATTAAAAAAAATATCCAATGAATCGTTGAAACATTAGAAGAGCTTTCTTATTTAACTATATATTTTATCATTACTTTGTTAGAAATATCTTTACTAAATTTATCAAATTTTCTTTCCTTTCCGGTTTTAGAAGAGCTATCGGGGATTGTGTTATTATGCGTTAGTGCCCACTGCGAAAGACCGGTCTCTCCGTTTACAGGGTTGCCGCTTGGCAACTAATTTGGAGACTTTATCGCCAGTTTGGTGAGAATTTGGTGATATTTCGTAAGATTTCGAAAGTTCGAGAATTAAAGTTCTAGCACTAATATTTCGGGAGTTACGGGATTTTCTGGAAATCAGTGGAATAATGCTTACACCATATCAACGAGTTCACTAAGAGCATTTTCGCAGTTGATCTAATCATCTGAGACTTTTTGAAGTCTGTTATTCTGCTATTACAGTGGGTAAAAAAAAGTTTCCGTACGCAGCTGTAATTGTTAATGATCGTTTAATTTTTGACACAAAATAATTTTTAATGAAAATGAAAATTTGTTTAACACAATTTCATGCATTATTTCTGAATATTATAAAGAAAAATATATGGGGAAAATTAAATACATAAATTGAAAGAAGCAAAAAAGGCCACTAATAAAGAGCCAAAAAGTTTCCGTACGTTATTTACATAGTACCTGAAAGACCTTTTTCATGCTGACCAACTTACATTTTATGATCGGTAGGCCCTCCTTTGGCCTTTACCACTTTTCTCAAGAGTTATGGCATAAACACCACAAGTTTTTGAGAAATATTGCTCTAAATGTCCTGATTGGCTCTTTTGAGTTCAAGCTTGTTATTTGTGTCATAATTTAGTTTTCACGACTGATTTCTTCCCATAAATATTTTATACTGTTTAAATCGGAAGACTGGGGAGGCCAATGAAGCTGTTGTTTAACATAGAGGTTTTACTCTTGATAGATCTTGGAGATGCGCTTAGGGAAGTTGTTCTATTTCAAAGTAAAATCAGTCCCAAGATAGTTTTTCTGCTCTGAGTAAAAGCTTTGTTTTAAAATGTTAAGACGCATGTACCTATCCATATTTCCTTCCATAAAATATAAAATTCCGACACCAGCAGCATTCGTACATCCCCACACCATGATCTCGCCACCACCGTGCTTCAGTTCTACATAAATTCTTAATTAACATCTGCTGCTTTGGTTTCCTCCAGACCATAACTTGACCATCTGACCCATGAATATTAAATTTTAATTCATCGCTAAAAAAGACCGATTTCCAAAAAGATAGAGACTTGCTTACAAGGTTCTTTGCAATCTCGATGCGCTTTTTTCTGTTCCAGACACTTATACGGACTCCTTACAGGCCGCTTATTCATTATAACCTTCTTTTTTAATGACATTTCTTACCGTTTGAGATGTGACTTTAATGTTGTAATCAAACATGAAATCAGTTGAGGGTTGAGGTGCACTAATCCACGGATTGGCTTGTACCTTACGCATGATATTTCTTTTATGTAAACGATTTAATTTCGGAGGTCTCTCGGATCCTCACACATCTGCAGCTCATGGTATCTTTCAATAATATACTAAACTGTATACTTTGATTTGATAGTGATCTCACTGATTTTTTCCATATATAATTCATCTTTTTGAAACTGTATGACTAACTCTCGAATGGCTTTCGGAACTTCCATTTTAAGACGATCAGTTATAAACTGTAATCAACAACTGTTGCTATGTTGTGTTCTTGACTCTGACGAACCAGCAAACTTCGCATATTTACTGTGGAAAAGTTGTAAAACACGCCAGGAAGAATTTGCGTACTTTGTACGAAAACTTTTTTTGCATGACATTTCGTCATTTAATCTTATAAATTACAAAAAGAGAAAAAGAAAGAAAGAAAAAAAAGTAAAGAGAAATGATAATAAATTTCATAATAAAATAAAATTCATAATAAATTTCTCTTTGCAAAAAGAGAAATTTATTATTAAATTTTCTTTTATAGACTCTTATTAACCATATATAAGTAGTTGCCAAATATAAAAACCAAAGATAAGAAATTATGCTAGTTTTATTTTTATTTTGTAATCCGTACGGAAACTTTTTTTTATCCACTGTAGTGACCACTAGATTACGCTGTATTCAAGTGCGTAATTGTAATATTTGGTTCGTGTCAAGTCCTGAATTTGTTGGAATTTTCTGGAATAAATATTTCAGACTTTTAAAGGACTATTTCTTCATCGACTAACAAATCGAAAGAATCCCAAATTCATAACAATGGTGAAATAATTTCATTTTGAGCAGTACTTTGCTTTACATCGTCATGATGTGTATTTTTATTCCTAACTGCTGGTTTCCTTGTTCTTGCCTCCGAAAGGATTAAAATTTGCACAAATCTGTGTAGAGTTAATCATTCACCATTCTGTTGCATCCATAGATTAAATTTAAAATTTATTATGGTATAAAGTAATTTACACTTCATAATTTGTTGAAATATATTTGTAGAACGAAACAAAATAGTGTTGTTCACGTCATTTAAATCCTTTTAAATGTAAAACTGAATTTTATGATGAGTCTGAGAAATTTTTGTCGAATAATTCTTGAGATATTATATAAATTATGAAAATTATTTTGTGATATACATAAAAGTTGACCGACTCTGTTTTCAGTAATAATATTTTTAGAAATAATTCTTGGTTTCAGTAAAAAAGGTTTTCTATACTAATTGCGGTTTAATCATTTCCACTTTCATTAACAATTGAAATTTTAATGAAGCTAAAAAAAATTAGAGAGATACAAAGTACGTTATGGCTTAAAGTCTTTATAACAATCAGAGTGAATTATATGACTATCAAAATTTGAAGGTTAAAACTATTTTGATGAAAAATATATTAAAAGACAAGTTACATCGAATATTTAATTGAAAATTTTAACCAGCTTTAAAAATTTGCAAACTGACTGGTCGCCAAAGGTTGTTAGTTTATTAGTATAATATATAATGAAAGAATGGTTTTTCAAAAAAACACATAAACATAACACATAAAAATTTCCTTATTAGAGTTTAAGACTTTTCATACCTTTTCAAAAGTTTTAGAATGTATAATTCCTGCAAAATACCAAATTTCAGCCCAAAATTCTTCCAAGTGTTCCACGCTCCATTTATGGAAGTCCCAGTAATTGCCTGATTTAGAGAAAATTATTATTAAAAATTTTTAGTAAAACAGAAATAATAAAGAAGTGCTTAAATTATGCGTAGCAAAATATTTACGTAACAAACGGTGATTATCATTATAATTGCAAATGAATTATATGCTATTCAAGTTGAAATGTTTATTACAATAGTGCTGATTGCTTTGTTTATTTATTGATTTGCGCCTGCTTTGTTTATTTTTTTCCCCTATCAATTAAAATATTTTCTAGTTGAATGTCTCAGCAGAGAATTCTATCTAGATTATTTTTATGCAATTAAATAACAGAATTTATTTTGATATATTGTTAATCATGTTTCAAATTTAAGTTGAATTTATTACAATGTCGAATTTAAATTTGTGAATCGACATGCTTAAAAAGATTTTGGATTTTTTGATAGCATTGATATATATAATACAAAACTGCAATCACGTTGCGATGTTACATAACAACAACAACAAAAAGAAAAAATGTTGTAGGCATAGAATGACGAAGTCATTTTCAGATCATTAAATTCATTCAATTCTTTGTTTGTATTGCTTATCATGTCTCAATAAACAGTCATGCAGACAATTGAAAGATAAGAATGAAGCGCCTGCTTTCTTGTACGGTTAGATTTCAAGTAGAGATAAAATTGTTAAAAATTTCTTATAATTTCTATCAACGGAATTTCTAATATTGGCAATTATTTATTTGTAATTTATTATTGAGTCCTTTTTTTTAATAATTGAATTTTTCTAGGTAAAAGCCTTTAAAAATTATAAATATTTGGATATTTGATTCTATCAATATGTTTGAATCCCGCAATATTATTTAATGCAGAAGTTTTATTTTTTAGCTAATAATAATCAAAATAGTAATTCAGAATTTTCAGTCGTCAATTAAACACATTACGTTTTAATTACGTATATAAATGATAGATTGATGAAAAATTTTATTTTTATATGCCTTCTTTCATTTTATGTAATAAAAACATTAAAAAAATATTAAAGTTAGTGATACCTTTTAATAAAATATTGATATTGATTGCTTTTTTTAATTCTTTAGTTCTTTTGAGATATTAGGAACATAATCATATTTATGCTTGATGAATTTGATTTAAAATTGATAGAACAATAGGTACCGATTAAGATTTTGAGTTATAAAATCGATTATTCGATAACTGATTGCAAAAATAAGAGTGAATCTTATTTTTAAAAAGAGGTTAAAGGGGGCCTATTGATAATTCTATCGATACGTAACTGTGTCAGAATCTTAAATGTTCAGTAACAAAATGAAGAAAACGATAATTAAAATTAGAAATGGAAAAATAGTCATTGCATGGTTTAGATAAATTTCGATTCTGATTCGTCACATTTCAAAAACTTTAAATAATAACTTTTATTTTACAAATAATTTTTTGATTCTAATGTTATTTGAAAATTTCAATGACAAAATATAAAAAGTAATTACCGAATTTGGCATTGTATTTCTCCTCTAAAATGCTTAAAAATTTTTTCCTTTTTTTTCTATGATCAATACCTATTGGCTTCCACATCATTTGGGCATTCTCAAATTTCTGGTTATTCAGGTTCATCTAAAAAACAAAAAACAAAAGAAAATATATGGAAATATATGAACTACATTGATTAAAGTAAATATTTTTTTTTCATTAAATAGATGCAGAATTTGGAAATTTCTACCTTTCTTGGCACATTTTAGTATATAAGATTTGTTTAATTGTTTGAGTAATAGAAATCATAATATTCAATTATAAAGTAATTTTACAGCCAATCATAAAAATCCAAATCTAGTACTTCTCTTAATTATCCGGGTAAATTTGTTTTGTTAATCTTTTATATATAGCTTTAATAAATATATATCGCTGAAACATACAATAATATAATAATAAAGAAGATTGTTTATAATATTAATGAAAAATAAGGATTTGTTTAATTTCTTTTTATAATAGATACAAATCTGTAAGCTGGCATTCTTTATAAGAATGCAAATACAATAAAATATTAAAGATAATTTAATTTTAGAATTCAAAGAATCACAAATGAGTTATCATAAAATTTACTTCTAGCATTGTCAAAATTTGTTAAAAACTAGATAAAAAAATTCTTGTATATAATTCTTATTAATAAACTCATCTTGAAGATTTTAATAGACAATTAAATTTTGACAAATATTTCTTAAAAGCGTTATCGGCAAATAGTAATTTAATTTTTCCAAAAAAAAAAATCATTTATAGTCAGTAACTAAGAGAAGGCATATGTGTAAATTTTTTTAAAAAGAATAACTAGAAATAGAATCATAAATTCTAAAAGGTGCGGATCAGACATTATGCAATGATGAGTATTTGCATTACTGATTTCTTCTTTTAAAATAATTCTGTATAATAATACCTTTAGTTACATTCTGAATAATAATACTTCTTAATTAACATTTTATAAGATTATTACATCATTCAATTATTTGAAGTAGGAAAACATTTTACTAATGCTATTTTAATTTAACAAAAAATGCATTTTTCTTACATATATTCATTTATACCACTATTATGCAAATAAAGTAGTGTAGTTGTAAGAGAAAGAATTCTATATTTTGAGTAAATGCGCATTTGTTATTAATGCTTATATTAAGAAATTTTAATGCACTATGTACTTACCTTTCAGCCAGTAGTAAAACTTCAAAGTAGAGTTTCTGCTTCTTTTCTTCAAAATAAAAACACGTTTGAAACTACTATCAATTCTAATTCACGTCTGAATGATAAGAAACCATTTAAAATTCTTATCAGGTTATTCAGAAGGTTGCTTCAAGTCATTGTTTGCAGTAAAGTTGATTACAGCGCAGCACTTTCTTCCAGAGTTATTTTCAATTAAAAGAAATTAAATGGCAATATATTTTCTTTACAGCTAAGGTTAAAACACAAATGCCAGGCAATCTTTACTGTTTATATTGAAAAAATGTTTTGAAAACTTAACTCTTAAAAATGCCATTGTCAAAATATTAATGAAATTGATGTTTTCTAAAAATAGTACAGCTCTAATAATTTTAGTCGAAAATTGTTATCCACAATGGCGGGAAAAATAAAATAATAAAGTATCATATTATTTTGCTTCTTAATTATTTAAAGCTGTACTATTTTTCGGAAATATCTTCATCGATATTTTGACAATGACAGTCTTTAAGAGTTACGTTTCCAAAATAACAATAAAGACCGCCTGGCAATTATGCATTACCCTTAGTCATGGTAATAAAATTGTCTATAATATTTTTTTAATTTCTAGGCACTTTATTTTTTTATTAAATTTAAACTAAACTTCCGATAAATTAAAATTTTAAAAGTAGTTCAAAACTGTATGGTAATACAATATTAACTCGCGTTTGTTCGTCTATTCGGTATACTTACTGAGATGTTCACCGGAGCACCCACTATCTCCATGGTCCTGATGACATCAAACACCTTGTTTCTTAGCAGCTGCCCTGAACTTTGAGTAGAAATGGTTGGAATGGGTCTGAGACCGGTCGAGGAGTCCAGAAGCATGAGCGTATAGAAGGGGAGAGCTGTCTGGACCATTCAGGAGACTTCAGTGCAAGTGAGTGTGGGAAGGGGAGAATCGGTATTTTTCGTCCAGCTCTCGGGGGGGGGGGGGGGGGGTTACCATCAAGGACGGTCGCGTTTTCCTCGAGATCAATGGAGATGAGGGTTCTTCGGCAGCCCAGGAAACAATGGACACATCAGTCAGCAGTCACAAAGCGCTTGTTCAGTGTAAAGCACTGTCAAACAAAATGATCACGCTTCTCATCTTGGAGAACGAACTTCTTGTCAAAAGAAATCAAGTCTCCAGTCTAAGGACTCATACAGACCCATCAGCAGTTGCCGATATCGTCCGACAACTGGAAATGGAAAATCCCACTACTGATGAAGGGAAAAAATTTTAGCAGATGAAATGACTTCTTTAAGACCTTGCCCTGTAGAGAGACGTGCCCTTCACATGTCCAACTAAAATTGAAACGCAGATAGCAACAAAAACTCTCCTTTAAACTCTCCAACAAAAATAAGCAACCCTAATAGCCAAAATTTTCAGACCCCACCATCTAAAAGAGTCTCAAAAAATATCAAATAAAACCCAAAAATCCAAACACAGAAATTCCAATCAGCAACAGATTCGAAACTCTAAACGAAGAAAACGATAAAATTAAAATTCACCCATCATGCTCAGATAAATGAGAAATACAGCTTAAACCTTCAGAACATCAACAGAAAATTCCCTGAAACTGAAAATAGTTATTCAAATGGTTATATAAGAATTTCCCCTAAAAATAAAGATGATTACCGAAATATAATTAAATTGCTAAAAGAAAACAAACAAGATTACTACGTGATTACACCTAAGGGGGAAAGACCCTTAAAAGTAATTATAAAAAGCTTACCAATAAATACTAATCTTTAAGTTATCAAACTGGAATTGGAACAGCTAAATTTCTTCGTAGGTAAAGTTATACAATTTAAACAACAAAGATCTAAAAACCCCTACCAATTTTCATGGTCCAATTAATAAAAAAATCATAAAATAAAGAAAATATATAGCTTAAAAAAATTGCAATACTGAAAATAGAAAGCTTTCAGGAGCGCTAAGGTTATACATAGTGATGGAATTGTAATTTTTTTAACCACAGCTCATCGACATGCGGTAGACAAACGAGATGCTTAAAATGTGGTAAAAACCATCGAACAATAGAATGCACAATCAAGAAAAAACTGCTGATCCCCACCTGCATCAACTGACACAAAACAGGCCACTTCGTTTCGTGGAGAGGATGCGAAATGTTCACCAAACCAAAACCAGCTACTCCCACCATCCAACAATGCCAACTCAAATTACAATAGCGCCTATAGATCTAAAAGAAGCTTTGCAGATGTTACTTCAAATAAACCGACTCCAACCCAGCAACCAGCTCATCAAACTTTGACGACTTCCAACAGATCCTCACCAAGACAAACACCGGCCAAGAAAATCTAGACTTGGACGAACTGACTGAGTTACACCAAGCACAGATTAACCTGAGAAAAGCCCTGATCACAAACCCAGCTTTGTACAAAATGTTAAAATCAATAAGTAAAATCAATAGTCCTTAGTAAATAGTCGAAACTGTTCTTGAAGTAACTATACCTACAATAAATAATTAGTTCTACACCTAGTCTAAGGATTGTGTTTTGGAATGCCAACGGCATTAAAACTCGGATAATCGAGCTTCGAGACTTTATAAACAGGCACAACCCCGATATTATCTTATTGCCACCCACCTGAGATCTCCCCAAACTATTAAAATAGCCAACTATAACTCGTACTTAAACTATAGACCCAATCAAGACGTACATAAACCAAGCGGTGGCACGGTCATAGTAATTAAAAACTCACTTCCACACCACGGAATCCTCTCTCCCCTAATCACCCATATTGAATCCCCCAGTATCAGCTTAAATATTCTTAATTCGGACCCAACAGTAATTTCGTGAATTTACATTCCTCCCCTCATCTGACACAAACCAGCTCACTTCGGACCTGAATACTTTAATGCATTTAGGTGGTAACCTAAGCATTTTTCTGAGTGGTGATTTTAATGCTCACCACATTAGCTGGGATTCCAACAAAAACACTACTATAGGTAATGTTTTAAAGTCATTTCACCCACCTGCTAAGGAAACTACACTGCATCTTTCATAGACCTAGCAATGACAAAAAAATTTCTACACCCATACAACATATCCTCTGTCTCGGAACTTAGCTCAGACCACAGCCCAATTTTATTAAATTTTTACTTTACCTTTAAAACCCCCAAACACAACAATAAATTTAAAACAAACTGGATTAAATTTAAAACAAACATATTCTACAACACCGACCTAAATATTAATGCTAATTCAACAGATGACCTAGATACTCTAGTCACAAATTTTACAAACTCAATTACTACGACTTTTCGCTCAAACTCCAAATAAATAGAGCACACCACCCAATATGTGAACAACGTACTAAAAATATTGTTAAATAGAAGAAATAGCACGTGTCATAAATGACTAAGAACTAGAGACCAATCCAATAAAGAAGATCTAAACAGTTTAAGTAGAGTGATAGAAAAAAAAAATCCAGAAAACGAATATCGCAAGAGGACTGGAAAAACAAACAATTGCACTTCAACCCAACTATAATTCACTTTGTAACACAGCAAAACACATGAGGAAAACACAAACAAAAATTTCCGCCCTTGAAAGCCAGGCCAGTACTGCCATTTCAAACACTGACAAAACCGAAACTTGAGCTGATAGCCTAGAGGAGCAACAATTCCACTTGAATGCATGACACTGACACAGAAAACAAAGTAAACAACACTCTAGAAAACTTCCTAAAAACTTCGATCGAAAAATAACTGCAGAAATAACAGAACCCATTTTCCTACAAAAACTTAATAAGCCCCTGTTCAATAATAACATTCTATTCCCATGCAATTCGGCTTTAAACCCAAACTGTCTACCACCCACCAACTCCTTAGAGTCGTTGAATAGATGATCTCGCCGGCTTCGAAAATAGAGAAAACACGGGAGCAGTTTTCCTGGATATTCAAAAAACATTCGATAGAGTATAGCTGAAAGGACTCATTTATAAATTAATCTCTTACCACACTTCTCCTCCTCACATAAAATTAATTTCCTCCTTCCTTTTTAACAGAAATTTCACAGTACGCGTTAACGCCACATTCTCCAAACTTCGCTCCATAAAAGCAGGTGTACCGCAAGGAGCTAAATTATTCTCCACCTTATACTCAGTATTTATTAATGTTATACCTCAGAAATACAGTACCAAACTAAGCATTTTGCACAAGCAGATGACGCAGCTATACTGGCCAAAAACAGAAACATAAAATCCCTCACTCACGCATTAAACAAACACATCTAAGAACTAGAAAGCTAGTTTTCCAATTGAAAAATCGCAATAAATGCCATAAAAACAACAGTGCTTTTCACACAAAAAAGGAAAGCTACCCAAAACCAAAATAAAATTAATAAAGTTGAAATGCCATGGTCCCAGGAAGCTAAATATCTCGATATAATATTACACAAAACTTTAACCTGGAAACCCCATCTTAACTATGTTAAACAAAGATTCCGAGATAACGCCCATAATTTATATTCCCTAATTCCTCGGAATTCAGAAATGACTAGGGAAAATAGGTTGTTTGTTTATACAGCCATGCTAAGACCTATCCTAACATATGCTTGCCCATTTTGGGTATACGCAGCAAAATTCAACATAAATATCATAGACAGGTGCCAAAATATAATCCTTAGACAAATAACAAAAGCGAGATGGTTCATGAGAAACGACGATATAAGACGCGCCCTCAGTATCCCCTCAATATAAGATTTCATTAAAAGAATTGCAGAAATTTTTTTTTCATCAAATAATCCAAATTGATAACGAAGCAATAAAAGTGATAGAAATTTATGAACCAAACCCAAATAGCAAAAGACCCAGACTAATCCTTCTCTAATGTAACCAAATTTTACCCAATGCTAATACTCACAAATCAACCTCATCTTGACCCCATTATTTTTAAACAAATATTAAACTCAATCATAAAATTCCCCTAGTCTATCGTAATAGTGCAATCAAAGTTCTCATGAGCCATATCGTAATCTTTCATTGGTCAAAAACATAAAGACAATACTTCAACCTCTGCACATCTTCCCCACACCAAGGCAAGAAGCATCTCCGGAGAAAAAAAACCACATCACATCCTAGAAGTTTTGCTCCTCCTCTGGAAGATCCACCTGGATTCGATCTGCCTCTTGCCAAAAACCCAAGACTACATACATTCCAACATCGAACCACGTTTCCATTCAAGCCCCAGACTTTATCCATTCCAGTGAATCTACCAACCCAGAACTTACCATCACTGATAATGGGTAACAGCGCTACGCGTTGTGGATACTACTGTATCTTTCGTCTGCTACTACTACAGGAGGGGGGGGGGAGAGTTGTAGATGTCTGGATAAACTATTGTTCGCTGGTGACCAATCAGAAGGCTCGGTAGCTAGGTTGGGCGGGAGTTGTGAAGTTAGGCTAAAAGAGCACTAATTAGGATTAGTTTTCTTTCTTCTTTATCTGTGGTTTGCTTCAAATTTTTGGCTGCTTTCAGTATCCCGGGGGATTCTTTTAATAGGTTTCTGATTTCTTTGAGGGCTTCGATCATGCCTTTGAATTCTGCTAAATCTATTGGGGTGGTTTCTTCAATGTTAAGAGCGGGCTTCGTTGGGAACTGGGCTTGTCTATGGATCTGATTGGGCTCCGGGCGCTTGCTTTCTGTAGAAGTTTCAACGTTTTCCTGGTTACGACAGCAAAATATCTTCTCGGGATGGGATAGGTTCTTGTTGGGTAGTTTTTGCACCCCCTCCAAGAGACTAGGTGCCCTGATTCTTTGCAGTTTATGCAGATATGATTTGGAATCTCCTCCTTTGTTGTTATTAGAAACTTTGTTGTTATTAGAATTTATTAGAAACTGTTATTACTTGGTTATCGTGAGTTTTTTTTTCTTTTGGCGGAGTGTTTCTTTTCTACTTCATTGTTGTCTATTCGGTATAGATTTTGAAATTGATTTTAAAGAAATCTAAACTTACCATGGCGCCATCTGTCGGCAATATAAGTCATAAAAGTGCTTGTGTAGCTCATCGGGAAGTTAGTTTTAAATGGATTGTATGATTATACACAAGCAAGACAAAAAAAAAACAATTCATTATTTAAATAACAAAAACTTATTCTACGACGTTTTTGAAACGAACTAAAAAGTGGAAAATAATTTATCTCATAGTGATTAATTAATTACATGATATATTAATAAAATAGCTAGTATGTTGTAAGCCTAGCAATCAAATACTTTAAGATAAAAACATTTTTTTTTTGTATATATATTTCAAAAGTTGAGAAAACTTGCATACAAATATTGGCTAATGCTCTCGTGCCTTTGATCTTCGTTCTGCTTTTAAAATTTCTAATACTATAAAACTC
>JAPMOR010107935.1:38134-59046 GCA_026543865.1 Argiope aurantia | reverse complement strand
ATGTTGGTAAAAGAATAGGATATGACTGGATAGTGGTGATGAATGTTTGTAAAAGAATAGTATATGACTGGATAGTGGTGATGAATGTTGGTAAAAGAATAGGATATGATTGGATAGTGATGGGGAAATTATATTCTCAGAATTTTCGTGTACGTCTTAAGTCCGGGTTACCCAACGTCTCTCCTTCTGACTGGTACCCACCTTCAAAAATCGTACCTGCCCATGCATGTCATCCATGTTAAAAGTTTAAATTATTAGCATTTTAAAGTTCAAAATTTTTTTTTTCTTTTCCCCAAAGAGTTCTAATGGGGTCAATTCATGTGACGTAAAAGTCACATGTCATGAGCTATCCGCGCATGATATTTAAGTTTCATCCGCACCGCTTTCGTCGATTAGTCTGCCATTAACGTTCTCCGCCGAGTATGAAGCGGATTTTTTTGTTTACATTTGAAGTTATAATTTTTGAGTCATTTTCTTTCCTCTTATTATGTGTTAAAAGAGGAATAACTGGTGTGCTGATGGATGTTTTAATGCGAAACACAAGAGTGACTGTCATGATAAAATTTTTTCTTATTTTTCTTTCAACAATCCTGCCTAGGGTTGGTACCTTGGTATAGATTTTTTCAAGCCTTCGAAGTCGGTGATATGCTTCGATCATTTTGAAGAATTCATTAAGTGTGTGTTCATTTATTAAATAGTTAATGGAATTCCAGTAATCGCAAATGTTTCAGTAATTTTTAAGAAAAATTCTTCGAAAAAAAGAATTTGGTAAGCGATTTTCCAACAAAAACAATCAAACAAAATCGTGAGAGCATTTCTAATTCATTTTATTCACATTTGATGAAATTTCTGATAATTTTGAATATGCTTAGAAGGTTTTAAAATGTTTACATGAATATTACATTGCATTTCCTAAAAAATCTTATCTAAATTTAATTAATATAAGTAAACAAACTCCTGCTTCAAAAATAACAACTGCTATAATGCTAAACTTAGGTGGAAGGGAATAAATTTCTTAAAGATTTATTTAATAAGTGAAATCTTTACTAACTACTGAACATTGAATTTTCTTATTGACTGTTATAATATATATATATAATTGATGTATTTTATTAAACGTGCTCTTAATCTGATAAATTAAATGCTATATATAAGAAATTATATAATATATGAAGTTTTGAAAACACATGCCATTTAATTAAGTATATAAATTAGTTAAGTATAAAAACCATTAATTAACGCCAAATAATTTTTGCATTTGATTTTTAGTTTTTGGCATTATAATAAAATGCATTATCAGGGTCTACTTTTTTATTGTGAACCTTAAAGTTATCTTTTAGTAATTCATGTTATTCAGTTATTGCTGGGTAATCATGTCTAATAACAAAAGAGCAAAATGGATGGCTCCAGAAAGCCTTATTACTAGTTTTCTAATTACATTTGCAGATTTGTGATGGATTCAAAGTAAATTTATATCAAACAAATTTTCTATTGTTAAAAATGAAATGTCATTAGTTTATTGTATTTAAACTGAAATTGACTGTTATCATAATATCATGTTGTACTATTGTGCACCTCAGTGATTTCTGTTTTAATAAATACAGGTCATTGAAAATCAATTTCCATATCAGCATTTATTATATAATTTTTATTCCCAACTTCATTGCTACATGCATGTTTTACTTTTTTTTTTCTATTTTTTCAACATATCAATTTTGAATTATAAAATTCTGTAACAGCATAAAAGTGTTTCTTCTAACTCATCTTTATATCCTGTTTAACTTCTCTCTCTCTATATATATATATATCATGACCTTATTCTTGTTTATTAAATTTACTGTATTGTATGTTTTATTTTATGATATTCATTCAATGTAATTTTTATCAATGTAACTTTAACATTTAAAAAAAATTTCATAAATGTTCTGCTTTAAAAGTATATTGTTCAACATAATGTTTTTATTCGAGATAAAAAAATACCCTGTTGTTTAGTATTTAGAATGCTTCTGTTGAATAAAATTGATTTCATCATTTACATTGACATTCTTGTCATACTGTGTTTATATTTTTTCTAAGTGTCTAGAAACATAAATGTTGATAAAGAGTTTTTTGAATTAGTGAGTACATTGAAAAATCCATTTGATCACATTTTTTCAAATAATTATCGTATATATTTTATATATACATATATATTTGTAATGTGTAAATAAAAAATATGAAACTGTAATTTTGTTTGTTTTCCTTTAATGATCTCTACAAATTAAAATGAAATAACTGATTCATAAGTTGCATAGATTTAAAAAAAAGTATCTATACCTTTTATATTTCATAATTTGAAATTGTAAACATAATTTATTCAATATATACTAATTTGAATTTCATGTTCTTTCCTCTGAGCAAACTGAAAACATCAAAGTCTCAATATTAATAAAAATTATTACATAAGAAAAAAATGTAATAATTTTATTAGTAAGTTTTAAAATATTAACTTATCTAAGAGTAATAATTTATTTTTAAAAAGAACCATATTTATAAGATTCAACATTCAATAATATTTAAATAATATGTGAAAAAAGAACATATGTAATTTTTCAAAAACACTGCCATAGTCATTTGTCAAAATGTATCGTTTGGATAAAAAAAGGGGGCTGGGGAGAAGGATATGAGAAAGGAAAGAATAAAGCAGCACCAAACGAAGAAAAAGCGACGTTAATTAATTATGCAAAAACAATAATTCCATTGAAAATACTAATTAAAATCTTAATATAAGAAATAAAATTATATAACTACGAAAATTTGGAGAAAATAATTCAAAATAATATCTTTAAAAAAGATCAGAAGTTTTTAATAATTGATCGGCTTGCGTAACATTTACTAAACAATGGTTTCATCAATGTTATCGGCAGACATCCCGACATGCGCAGAACGGGTGAAAATTGAACAGAAACGGTTTGTTTGGTACCTGACACGTGACCGTGAATTGACCCCATTGCGAAACGGAGACAAGAATATAATAAAAAAAATTCTGGGTGCGGAGCCAACATATGAGCAAACCGTTCACAAATGTCCGGCTACATGAACAATTTAGCATAAACTCATTTCTTTTATCTAATTTTTAAATGCTTCAAGACATTTGTAGGACCCTGCAAAAATAGTAACACCACATCTGAGCTTTCGTGCCTTAAATCTCTCCAAAAAATAGGGAGGTCAATATTCCTTTTTCTCTTTCCCTCCCACGCATTTTTATATAAAACAAAAAAAATCCTAGATTATCCAGAACACACAATTGAGACTTCTTTAGCACACTTCTACCAGAGTTGAGGGCCTCTGCCCCGACTGTTTCTACTCTCTGTAAATCTTCGACTTTTCTACAGTATATATATATATTACAAGAACTTTTCATTTAATTCGGGAAAAAGCTGCAATTATGACAGACAAAATTTCTGTCCGTACCAATGTCGGGGATCCCAGCCCTATTGTGAATAACCCAACTAACTCACAATAGGCTGATAAACCCATAACTAAAAACTGCACGAATGGGCCAATCGAAGCAGTGTTAAATACTGCAGTATACAAAAGATACTTTCTTTTCGCTGAACTCTCCGAACTTTTGATGGGGAAAAAAGCAAATCATAAGTTTAGGCTAAATGATAATGAAAGGGCAAAGGCCTTTGTCCTTCTCAGTGATCTATGTAATCTTCTAAGAGAAAAGGAGGAAAAAGATGCTGAAGAAGAATCCATAACAAAAGAAAAAGCGAAACCAGCAAAAACATACGCTGAAGCCACGGCCACCAAACAAGCCCACACAATACTGCTGCTCTCCAAAGAGAGCAGCAAAGAAAATGTTAAAAATCTGGTTGTAGAAAACATACAACCAACGAAAGAAAAAATGGCCATCAACGCAGTTAGGCCTCTTAGGAACAAGGGGATCGCAGTCGATTGCTCGGATGAAGAAGGAGCGCAGAAATTAATCCAGATGATTCAGGGAAACCAGAGGCTAGCTGAAACAATCGAATGCAAAAAACCATCGACCAGGCACCCTAGATGCATCGTATATGATATCCCAATTGGGATCGCGGATGTAGAGGTGTTGAAAGTACTGGAACTCACCATCGAAGCTCCCAAAGATTCTCTGAAGCCGAGCTTCAGAATCAAGGGAAGGATGGGGACTGCAGTCACCTGGTAATCTCAGGAAGGCCGGAGTATATCAAAACTTTTCTTAACCAGAAGAAGGTTCTCATAAATAGGAAAACACACTGCATTAAAGAACATTTCAGCGTTCAGAGGTGCTTCAAGTGCCAACGCTATGGACACATCCAGACAAAATGTTTGTCATCGAAGCATTACTGCGCTCATTGTGGCCATGAGCATCAAACTAAGTACTGCAGAAACAACTTGGAATCATGCATTAACTGCCAGGAAGAAAATACGCAGAAAGGTGCACGATTCAACATCGATCATTCGGCCTCACACATTAGATGTCCCACATATTTGAAAAAAAATAGCAAGGTACCGAATGACCTTAAAGTATGAATAACAACGATTGCTCCAACTCAAGCTCTACGCCATTTACATCACAACAACCTTTTCTCCACTCATTCACCAGTTTCAACTGTCCTTCTAAGTCTTCATCCTACCTTAGTCTAACCATCCTTCAAATCAACTTAGCCAAATCAAAAACAGCTACTTCAATCCTTGCTAAAAAGGCCATGGCCCTTCTTTCAGATATAATACTAGTTCAAGAACCTTACATAAATGAGGGGGGAAATCACAGGAATTTCATCTTCATGGAATCAATGACTTACCAACAACCAAAAAGAAGGTTTGATCGCCCTTCCTTCCTGCCGAAGCCCAGTCTTTATTCATTCTACGGATAACTCCACAGCAATTAAAATACAAATGGGTAAAGGCCCACTGACAATAATTTCCTCCTATTCTTCGCTACATTCAAACATTTCAGAAACTTTATAAGACCTTGATGATCTTCTCAAGAGCATCGGAACGGAAATGGTTCTCATCGGGGCAGACCTTAATGCTCCCAGTAGAATCTGGGGATACAGAGATGAAAATACCAGAGGATCTTTAGTGGAAGATCTCATCGCAGCAAATCATTTGTTTCTCCTAAACGACAAAAATTCTACCCGTACTTTTGAAACTAACTATGGAAAAAGCTGGCCAGACCTTTCAATCGTCAAAGGAGCATACCTCGCCCCAATATGTAATTGGGAAGTCCTCGGAGATTACCCTCTAAGCGCCCATAAATACATCAAAATTCATATCTCCTCTCAACGCAAAGGCTCGAGCTACTACCGTTTTAAAACAGTTTATGGCGGTCACAGTAAAATGATTCAGCAACTCAGCACAAAAATCTCAGAGCTTCTCAATTCAATAGCCTCCTCTCAGAAGCATGAAGATCACTCGGCAGACACATTTAATTTACAACTTGAAATCTTCAAGGCATGCAAAGCAACTTACAAGGTAAAAAATGTCAAGACTAAACATAGCATCAACTGGTGGACATAGGAGCTCGAAATTAAGAAAAAGGAACTCAGGGCATTAATAAGAAGAGTACAACACTCACAAGGGTCTCTCAAACAACATTTTAAAGAAATAGAATCCAAGAAAAGAAAAGAATCCAAGAAGGCCACCAAAAAAGCAAAACGATTCTCCTTCCATAATCTCTGCACCGATTCAACAAACCCATAAGGTATACCATATAAAGCATGCATCAAAAACGCCCAACCACCTTCAGAACTCTTCAAGCTCTTGGAGAACTTCAGCATAGGGGAAGCTAACACATTCACCCAAGAAATCCTCAAGGTTCTTTACCCTTCAGCCCAAGATACTGCACTTCCCGAAATCCCAAATAGTCCTTTCATTCCGGAACTACCATTTTCAAAAAACGAAATAAAACAAGTCCTTCGTAAAGCTCTGCCTAAAAAAGCACCAGGTTTTGACTCCATAGACAATATAATATTGAAATAAATTAACTTCCCGGATATTCTCCACACCATCTTCAATAAGTGCCTCCAACTGCAATGCTTCCCTACTCTACTCAAAAAAGGAATGATAATTCTGTTTCACAAGAAGGGTAAGAACAAAACAGACATCAGTTCTTATCGCCCCATCTCTCTTCTTCCCACCATTGGCAAAACCATTGAGAAACTCCACTTGCAGAGACTTAATAATCACCTCCGAGTAAATGACTTGCTCCATCCAAACCAATTTGGTTTTAGGGATGGAAAATCCACAGACCACGCAATACAGCAACTAACGGGAAAAATTCATAATTTCAAACAGCAAAACGAACACACCCTGGTAATTTCTTTAGACATCCAAAGAGCTTTCGATAATCTGCAATTATCTTCCATCCGCAATAGCCTCGATAAACTTAAATTCAATTCTAAAACTACAGAAACACTTAAAGATGTCCTAGAAAATAGAGAAGTCCTTCTTCAAACATCTCTGGTCACAGCAGAAAGACTGCGCGCAAGGATCCTGTTCTGGACCAGTTTTTTGGAATCTTGTCGCAAACGAAATTCTTTCTGAAAAATGGTCACCTAACATTCACTTCCAGGCATTTGCAGACGACTTTGTTTTTGTAGTAGCCGAATCTACAAGAGCAAAATTGAAATCATCCGCCCAGGATGCTCTCTGTCTTCAAGTGCTGGACCGACAAGCATCACCTGCAAATCTCCGTAAAAAAATCATGCAATATCTTAATAAGCAAATTAGTCAAAGTGGCAACAATTAAATAGAATAACGTAACATTAAAAAGGCAGCAATCTTTAAAATTTCTAGGTGTTACCATTGACAATAAGCTTGATTGGATTCCTCACCTCCTTAACACCAAAACGAAGGCGACTCTCTTATACCAAAATCTCAGCAGAATTGCTGGTTCCAAATGGGGTCTGAAAAAAGGATTCAGGCGTCATCTCTACTTTACCGTTGCAGAGAGAATGATCCTACATGGAGCATCAACTTGGGCCTATCCTCTGTCATCCCGACCACAAAGAATCGTAATCTCAATACAGAGAAAATTTCTTCTGTGTATTTTTGGATCATTCCGAACAACATCCACGGCAGCACTACAAGTTATCGAAGAAATTCTTCCACTTCACATCAAAGCGTAAGCAGAAGCAACTTATGTAAGAGTAAGTCGTCTCCAATTACCTAGCCATTTTCAGAATATAACATTCCATCCTGAGAACTTCGAGATGAAATGCTCTCACACAAAAATCTTCCCCTCAGACTTTCTTCTTTAGGACAGAATTTCCCTCAAACAAGAATTCCAACCTACAAACAAGACAGATATTTTTACAGATGGGTCCAAAATCGAGGGAAAAACCGGCTTTGCCTACTGCGTATTCCAAAAGGAACAAATTACTCATCAGTGGCTCGGCAAACTGAACGAAAAGAATTCTGTCTTTCTGGCAGAGCTGCTTCCATTAAGGAAGCATGTACATGGGCTAACAAATTCGATCTTAACGCTAAAATATGGAGTGATATTGAGCCCAGCTTAAAAGCGATCAGTTCATTTTCCACCTCAAGCCCAATTGTTCAGGAAATTCAAGCCATTCTTCTCCCCCAACCTTCTATTTAGGATGGGTTAAAGCACATGTGGGCCACAACGGAAACCAGGTTGCAGATTCCATAGCCAAACAGGCCATTTCTGCAGGTACGCCCTTTCAATACCCAGCTCCTAAAAGCCATCTGAAAGGTATTCTAAATGAATTGAGCCTACAGCGATGGCAAGAAGAATGGGACAATGGCTCAACTGGCAGAAACATCCATCAAATCATCTTGAAAATGTCCTATAGCCCATCATCTTGGAATAGGCTTGACATTATTTTTGCAACTGGCCATGGCCCTTTCCCTTCATATTTCAAGAGATTCAATATTAAAGGATCGGATCAATGTGGCTGCGGCGAAGTAGGCGTTCCCCTTCATTATGCCACTAGCTGCCTTCTCACCACATCTTTTCATCTCAAAAAACCCACCCACGACCTAAAAAATATCTGGTGAACCAACGTTATGAGAAACAAGATGCCCAAGGGTGAAATTAGAAATCTTGTGCGGTTCCTACAAGAGAACGAGGAATTGATTTCTCCAGACCCAAGCCCAGTATAAATTTTCGTTTCATTTCTCAACCAAGCTCTTCTCCAGAATATATTAACTTCAATACATTTCATCTACTCATACCCCCCACCGAACACCTCCTTCATCATTATAATATTGCATATAATTACTTTTTATGTGTATATTGATATTTTATGCCTTTTTATGTGTATATTGATATTTTGTCTTTTTATGTGTATTTTTTTTTTATCTTAATAAATACTCCCACGTATATCTTTTCAACCGACAGGGAATCCTAGTAATTCCAAGTTCGGGGATATTCTGTGGTGAAAGTAAAGTAAAGTGACATTGAATGTTTGTAAAAGAATAGGATATGATTGGATAGTGGTGATGAATGTTGGTAAAAGAATAGGATATGATTGAATAGTGATGATGAATGTTTGTAAAAGAATAGGATATGATTGAATAGTGATGATAAATGTTTGTAAAAGAATAGGATATGATTGAATAGTGTTGATAAATGTTTGTAAAAGAATAGGATATGATTGAATAGTGATGATGAATGTTGGTAAAAGAACAGGATATGATTGTATTGTGATGATAAATGTTGGTAAAAGAACAGGATATGATTGGTTAGTGATGATGAATGTTTGTAAAAGAATAAAACATGATTGGTTAGTGATGATGAATGTTGATAAAAGAATAGGATATGATAAATAAAAAAAGTAATATTTTGCAATACAAAATCATTTAACGATTTGAAGCAATATCCTGAGTTTTCGTTATATAAATAAGCTGTCCAGTTTAATAAGGAAATAAAATGACGATACAACAAATAAAATATATATATTACTGGACTATTTAATGTCTTACAGGAATGTCTTGAATTTCCAGCATAACGTCTGGTATGTGTGCAGATGTGAGCTCTTTGGTGATGGCTTCTTGTATCCTCTTTGCGATGTCGTTATTAAAAGAGAAACCTTCATTCATCTTGAGAAAAAGTACTGCTCTTTCATCTAGGTCTTTGTTATATTGCGAAACGCAAATGCAGTCTCGAACTTCAACGAATACATCCACTGAAAAAGAAAACATCCTTGTTTATTTTCCTTAAATTGAATATTGTTGGTATATAGGTAATAGATTATGACAAGGAAATAAATATCCATTAAGATTCGGACTAAAACCAGGGAACAAGCATTTGACTTCACTGGAGAAAAGTTACGAGTATCATCACATAGGCAAAAAAGCTACAAAAAGTAGAAAATCCTTTCCCCAAGAAAATTTAATATATGTCAAATTCGTAATCAAATTTGAGACTAGTTTATCACGTTAATGAATATTTAGCATTTAAGAGTATTATGGGTGCTAAATACTATTTTTTTTTTCTTTTTCACAATCATTATTTAAAATTGCCTTGATTTTATTTTTTGTAAAAATAATTTAAACAAAATTCATTGATTTATATGTAAGAAATTCAAAAAGTATATTAATCTCTCGACATTTCAAATTATTCCATATGAATTAAGAAATAACATATGACAATATTCCAAATTTTTAAAATTGATATTTTAGTTCTATACAGTATTTGTCATGTTTAGCATAATCGAAATGATAACTTTTCTGAAATTTAGAAATATTTGATTTTTTTAATTTATAGAAACAGGGTGGAAACCATCAATATAATTATAATAACAATAATATTATCCTCTTTAGCTGACTCAGCATTTCATAATCCATCAAAAATATCCTTCATATTGTTGTAAAATGGTATACAAATTTAAATAAATTGAATCAACCAATAATTAAAAATGGAATCTGTGCGTATTGAAATTGCAGTTTTGTTTTCCATTAAGAGAAAACAACTAATGCTGTTATTTTCAATTACCGAAATATTTTTCGAATTAAAATATTGTCCCATTTAATCTAATTGTACAGTAGCAGCAATACCTACTTTTGAGTTCTATTTATGTCGCATTAAAAGCAACAATATTTTTTAAAAATAATATTTGATTTTTTTGGGGGGAAAAAGTTGATATTTTATTGAAAATTGCAGCAGAATAAATTTATATTTCAAAATATTGCTAATGTAAATTTTACGTGGTATCTGTTTCTAAATGTTTAGTATATCAATAATCTTTTAATGTTTATTGAATAAAACATGTTTTTCCTAAAATAGTTGTTAATATTAAAACCCTTTTTGTTATTTATTTTTAAGATTTTTGTGCATTTTGAATAGTGAATTCATTAATTTCGGTTGATTTGAAAAATCATAGAGAAAAAAAAAGGGTAGGATCTAGCTACACATTGTGGAAGGTTAATGTTTAAGGCTTTTTTGGTCTTTATTTTTAAATTTATTCGTAAATTATATAGCAGCAATAACGTACAGAGAAAAAAATTATTTCATATTATCCGAACGTTTTACAGAACAAAGGATTTTAAATAATGAGAAATATCATAAAAAATTCTCTTAAAATATTTTAGAAATTTATTAAAACTAGAAAAATAATATGTGGGATCAAAATTTGTATCACTAAAATGGCCCTTTTTTATTGATGTTTTGTATGATTGGTTTTTGTACAATAATAATTACGAAGTAATTGAGGAAAATCGTTAAATTATTGAGTAAATTTTAATAAAAACTCTAATAACATTTTAAAAATCATTTATAAGAAGGATCTCCTGCAGAAGAATTAAACATCTATTACTGAAATTTGTTATCTGTAGATTTAAGTTTGCCTTTTGGAGTATTTTGAATGATTTTTTTGTTTCATCATTCACGTCATATCGATGATGAAAAAACTATATATAAGCATGATGCAAATTGCAGATAACATGCCAACTTAGGACCATAACTTTTCTAAAATAGATCTATAATATGCTTATAATAATCTATAATATGACGATGAACTCATATTATAGATTATAGGAAACATTTATTATCAATAATATTTACATTAAAATTACTTACCTACATTATAAATTTCTGACGAACCAAACCGTGTGCCTCTTTGTTTTAGAGTATCATCACTAAAAATTGGAAGTTGTTTTTTAAAAGATAAATATATTAAAAAAAATTAATGAAGTTTTTAAAAAAATTATGAATTTTCACAAAAGTGAACAAAATATGAGTGATCAAAACCAGGACAAATAATTTTATAAGGAAATGATGGTTACTCTTTTTCTGTGAATAATCACATCGTATTTTTTTAAAAAAAATAATTAATTTTCTTAAGAATATAAAAATTTTCTTTTAAAATGAAGCAGAACGAAGTTATCTTGACTTTTAGAAAGAAAAATTAACACACATACACAAAAAGGAAGCTTGGTTTTACCTTCTCCCGCAGATAACAAATCCTTTTGTGACTGGATTAACAACAGCAAAATCACCCATTGCAAATTTTCCTGTGGGGGAAAAAAATTTAGAATCAACTGATATAACTTTTGCTTTCGTAACTAATTTAGCTGTGTCCATAATTCATAGGATAAAATAAGATCGGATAAAATGTTTAGTTTTATATAAAAGGAATGGCTTTAGTGAATTCAACGTAGTTTCAAAATAATCATTGAGATAAAGCTCGCAATATTTGAAAGTGCATTAAAGCTTGTGTAACGAATAATAGAATGCAATTGAATAATATAATGATGAGATTTCTAATTAAATAAAAAGTTGGTTTAATTTATCTTTCTATGCGTTGTTATCTATGCAGGGTGAGTACAAATGATGGACCCGATTTTAAAAAATCATATTTCCGATATGACTTATTATCATATTTCCGATATGACTTATTATCATGTATCACTTATTGTAATACTGCACGTATTAAAATAAGTGATACATGAATTTAAGAGAAACATATCAGGTTTTTTTTCCCCAGTTACAAATGTCCGATGTATGATCCTCTTGTTACACGGCATATGTCCAATCCGTAATCCAATTCGTTCCAAGCATTTTGAAACATCACTCTGTTAATGGTTCTGAATGAGTTCTTTAAGCTCTGACAGTGTGGTGGTATATAAACAATGTCTTGTCTCAATGATTTCTTTTTGGGGGGGGCTACGGTGGCCTGGTGGTAAGGTCTCGGCCTTGTAACCGGAGGGTTTCAGGTTCGAGACCTGATTCCACCGAAAAACCGTCGTGTAAGGGGGTCAGTTGCACGTTAAATCCGTCCTGACCAAACGTACTCCCGTTGGAGTGGTGTGGAGAGGGGGTGCCAGCTCAGGTGTCGTCCTCTTCATCTGACCACGGTTCAAAATTACGAGGTCCGTCCCAAAATAGCCCAAGTGTTGCTTCAAACGGGACGTTAATCTAACTAAACTAAACTAAACTAAGCAATGATTTCTTTTTGTGAGGTTATGTCAAAGATAACAGACAAAACAAAATGCTACAAAATGTTTGGAACGAACTGGATTACAGATGCGACGCATGCTGTGTAACAAGAGGGTCACACATCGGACATTTGTAACTGAAAAAAACAACAACCCTGGTATGTTTCTCTTTAAATTCATGTATCACTTATTGTAATAAGTGCAGTAGTTTCGGAAATATGATTTTTTTAAAATCAGGTCCATCCTTTGTACTTTCTCTGTATATATTTTTGGCTAATAATATGAAGAAAAATTATGCTTCCGGATAAATAAGGCTTTTTTTAAAGCTTTCAAAATACAATATATTTATTAAAACATATATTATAGATTTTAATATAATTTTAAATTATTTGAACCTGTATAAATAAGAAAATCTATATATTTTATTTGTAATATAAATTATCCACCTTTATCGATATATTTGATGCACTATAATCACCTATGTATCATTTCTTGACCCCTTTGTTAAAAAAACAACAACAACCGAAGTTATACTTTGAACAGAATATATCTGTTGTCGATAACTTTCTTATTTAAATAATTTACTTGAAATATTGCTGCAATACATATATATATATATTCAAATTATTTGTTTGTAATGACCTGAAAATTTTTCGTAATAATTTTTCCTAGCACGAGATCCGTCTGTATCACCCCATAATCCTAGAAGTAAAAATGGCGCAGGCTTTGCTATAATCAGTTCTCCATATTCGCCTTCGACGGGTTCACCTGAAAAAAAGTAACATCTATAAAATCATGTATAAGGTATGATAGAAAATAAATTGATGCAAAAAAAATTATAAGAAAAAAAGCTTTGGAATAAAGAGAAGGATACAGAATAGATACTTTTCAATGGTATTCATATTTATTGTGTCGCCATTTATATTTGAGAAATCGAAACTTTTTTATAATTTAAAGCTTTAAATTATAATGGTGCTTATTAATATCGTTCCACTAATTTCCCCATAATCCTTGAAGTGAAAATGTGCTATTGTATTATAATCAGTTATTTGTATTCGATTTCAATAGGTTTGCAAATAAAAAATAAGCACTTACTGATCAACCCATTGAGTGCAATGGCGAAAGAATGTTAAAGCAGCAAATCTATATTAAAAATAAGCTTTGTAAGAAAGAAGACACGAAATGTATAATTAAGATCTCTTAATAACGTGCTTCCATCTATACTTAATAAAGGGAACTCATTAGGTTTATGATTCAAATGAAATTTAAAAAATTTCAAGCAACTGAATAACTACTGAAAAGAATGTTATAAAAATATACGCATGGCATTTAAAATAGTTCTGGTCTCAATCTAATGAATTAAATAAAGAATTTAATTCATTAGATTGTCACTGGAACTAAAATGTTTAGCTTAGAAATCATGGTCCAAAGATTGTATATAAAATAGGAGGATGGCAAATTCAAGATATGATTATATTAAAAGTTCTCCATGGTCCATATCTTGGTTAACATTAAATGTATTGCAGTGAGTCAAGTGTTTGGGTATATTCATTCCTATAGGAAGACTAACTATTGCAATGGTTAGCGCCTCATTAAACAATCAACTTTTGTATTTAAAGTGTTTCGATAACAGCAATATCTTAAGATTTAGTGGGGAAAAGTGATTTTCATGCCCTAATTTTGACTGCTTCCAACATCAAAAATTTATGTAACTCAGACGTAAAGGAATCTATCTTTGCCTTCCAATTGCTCTTCCATTTTTTTTCAGTATGCTATGATCTATAAAAATTGGTTAAAGGAAGCTGGTATCAGCTTCATTTGATCATGACTAAAAATGAATAATTTGAAAGCATTGATAACCTAACAAAGAAATACATCTATAAATATTGAAAATCACAAAAATGCCTTGGTTCTTTTTTGTGTAGCTTAAAATAGGTAATGTATAATTTCATAATCACAGTATCTTGTTGTTGAGATTTGACAGTCTAGGTGTTAGAAAGGGCCTTCCTTTTCATTTATGTAATATGTATCCATTAATTATACATTCATCTCAGTTGAAATAATTTTTCTGTAAAATAAATATTTAGAAGATTTAAGTATTTTCACCTTTCTCATTAACGCACTGCATATCTACTGCTATCGCAGCAACCGGGCTCTCCCCTCGATATATCGGCACTGACTTCTCCATAGAGATGCAAGTTCCAATCACTTCTGTGCTACCTATAAAAGAAAATAGATATATGTAATCAAATTTACATAGAGGATAATCACGCATTAACTACTCTGACCCACCAGAGGGGCAGATAAAATCTGAGTGACCGGATCGTCGTGATAGCATTGGTCGGAACTTAGATTGAGACTCAAAGGCCATCACCGGCCAAGGTACCAGCCTTCCGGGGAAAGCATATCTCATCCTCCGTAGGGAGTAATCGACCCCACACCCTTTCTGTACCCACCCGGATGGTGAGCACCACTCACCATGCTGGGAGCTTCTCCTCCTCATATTTGAGATGATCCCGATGTGACTATATGGTAGTTCACACCACAAGCTGCATATTCGATATTTTGTATTACCATAGTCCCAATGTGACTATGGTAATTCAAAATGCAGCGTATAAACTCCTAAAGAAAGAAGAAAGTGTGTTAAATAATCTAGAATTAATTACATGAGTTTGTTTAACGCTAAAAGTAATCCATCTGAAATATACCAATCAGCACAAGATGTTTTATGATATAGTTGTGATGTTATTCGATATTGTGAATATCACAAAATATTACAAAGATATTCTTATAATTTTGTTAAGCACCTTGTGCTAATAGAGGTAAGAGGCTTGAAGATCCAAAAATGGCTAGCCGATAATGAGTAAAATCCCCTTTAGTTGGCGATATCTTAGATAATACACGCACATGCTTCCTTTCACAAAAACTTTTTGAAGTTCTTACTATTCACAGTAATAAGTGCTTTACAAAGATGCTGGAAACGCTTGGCCTATCTTTAGAAAATGCAAGACATTTCGTGGCGACTGAGATTCATGCGTCATAGTTAGCATGTCCGCAGTTTCAGATATTTGTAAATTTCAGTGTATTTTTCATATGCCGTTGAAAATTTAATTTATTTGCATTGATATTCAAATACTGCCCTAATGAATACCATTCTTTATAATTCATTTTTCTGGAGAATACGATGAAATATTCTTACTCAAATTTGGCTTGTTGCGTTCACAATTTCTATGCTGAATTTTGAATCACCCTGCATATCATTTGTAAATTATAATAATAAATAAATTATAAATACGAACATGCAATATTAAATAAATTATAAATACACAAATATAATATTAAATAAATTGTAAATATAAATATATAAATTCGAATAGTTAATAGACATTTTGGTACCTTTTAAAATTGCTACTTGTATATAGTTGCAATCTGTATATTTTATTGAACTCTTTTAAATGACGGAGTTGAAAATATTATCGAATATTATCAGAATACTTGCTTCAGATTATGTATCAAATTAAGGAAAACAACAAATATGAAGAAAATTGAAGGAGATATTACTTCCTTTTAATCCTTTCCCCATGACCATAAAGCAAGCGAGGGTATAAAAATAAGAAGCCTAATTACTCAATGATTAATGCTGTGACCTTCTATATCAAATTTAGAATATATAGCAATCCTTTTTGTCGCTATTGTAACAAAAAAAAAATGAAATTTACGCAATTTTTTGCACTGTTTGAAGTATCCATTAGAAAAATCTTGAATTAGATCAAGATACTAGAAGCTAAAACCAGGTCAAACTTCCTCACCAAGCAATGTAGTCTTTCAAAATTTTTCCTATATAACAATTTTTGGTGAACATCATTCGAAATTCTTCATTGATCAGTGAATTTTTTGTAATGCTACTAATTTTGATTTATTAGCATTAGGGTTGGCTATCTCTTTTGCTAAAGAGAGATTCCAATCAGTCGGTGTCTTTAGAAAAATAAACTTTTAGGTATCTGAGACCAAAATAATACAAAAACTTTAAGTAGGTTTTTCCGGATATTGTTAATATGTAAAGTTAAAATTTAATTTCTTAAAAGCTCCATTTACTTCAAATATTTACATTAAAATGGCTTATCGGAATACATAGAATAAAAATTAATTAGGGGATTAAGATGTAAATCTTTTATGGAATGAATACACAAACTGCCCAACTTAGAAATACGTATGTATTGCTTCTTTTTACATATCTATAGATTAAATAGGCGCAAGCAAAACAGTGAGTCTAACGGCTGATGCATTATAAAAATAAATTTAAGAAATTGATGCTGAGAGTTCAAATTAAATTGTAGTATAGTTTTTAAAAATAATTTGTTTTATATATAAAAACAAAAATTATCTTCTTCTTATTGAATTTTGTAATTAAAAACTATAAGAAATTTCAACAGAAAATATTTTTTTTCTTATAAATATTTAATTTTTATGTTTCCATTAAATGCACTAATATAAATTTTGGTATTACCATAAGTTGCGCAAAAGAATATGTCCTTCTTGACAATTTTATAAAAGAAGTCATACGCTTGAGGTTTCACAATGCTTCCTCCTGCCATAGCAGCCTTAAGATGGCTCAGATCATGCCTTTCCGCTAAATTGAAGAAAACACTACAATTATATTCAATAATAAATAAATAAAATAGATAGGATTGAAATTTAAATTGAACTGAAAAATTTGAAACTCATTTATTATTATTTTTCTATTAATTTTGTTCGGAATCAGAAATTTTGGCATTTTATTATTTTTATGGGATTGTTGTGTTAATAAACCGATATAATTTTCTTTACAATTAACTCACAATTATTCTTTTGCAATAATATTGAGGCATTAAAAAAATTCTAGGATTTTAGTGGCCCCACAATATAAAACGGAGCATCGAGCTAAGGTTTGAATAAGGTAACTTTTAATTGCGACTCTTGAAAACAAGAAAATCACATGTTCTACACGTTTTCAAACCTAAATGGAAGGGGATAAATGAGTGTTTTTATTAATTTCTAATGTTTTAATATTTAAAATTGCTTCACAAAAATTTTAATAAAAAAGTTAGATATTTTTAAAAAAACCAATAATTTTTATTATAAAATAAACATTTCTAATATAACAAACATTTTCTAACATTTAAAACCACTTTTAAATCATTACTAAATTATTCTTAAGTTTGATATGAAAAAGGAATAATTTAATAAAATAATTTTAATTTAATTGTTATTCATAATCCTAATTAACCCTTTACAGTCGGATGGCTCCACTCAGATACCATTCGAGACGGTGCATTATTTTGGATGTTTTATTCATTTTATAATTTTGATTGTTCAAAATACCTAAAGAGTAGTAAGATGTTTCAGATTAACCATTTGCACTTGGATAAGTAATTCGGTGCATAATAATTCATTTAATATAAGGCCTTGTTTATTGCTCCAAAAATAAATATGTATACAATTAGTTGAATTTCACGAAAAAATAATCTACGTCTTTTTGCCACAATTAAAATGAAAAAATAAATAAATAAAACGCCAAAATGATGCACCGTCTCGAATGGCGAGTGAGTGTCACCTAAAGAGTAGGTGTAAGAGTAGGTACACCGAGTGTAAGGGGTTAATTTTTCGGATAAATTCAACTTAAAACAATTACATATATTTTTCGTCGAAATAAACAAGTCCTTGCATAAGGTGAATAATTAAACATCGAAATGCTTTTCAGAGTGCAAAAGGTTAACATTTTAATGTCAAAATTATTTTCATAAACCATTTCTATTAAGTTTACGCTTATTTAGGTCGAATTTCTGGGCGATTGAGAATTAAATAATCTTATATTTTAGTGCAAAAACTATACTAATTCATAAAAAGAAAATCTAACTTGGAATGTATCCAAAGTTATCTAAATCATCTGCGACATTGGCTGGCAGAAACAGATGGGTGAGTTTATGGTCGGCCACTAAGTCCCAAAAGTAGGTTGGACTTAAATAGTAAGGAACGCCTTCATACAAAAGTACCCCGATTCCACAGAAATGGAGGGCACACGTCATATTCCACGATACCCATCCTACCTGTAAATGAGGGTAGAAGAAAGAAAAAAGAAATTATAATTTTCGAATTTTAAATGTTAAGCCATAGCTCTGTGATTTTGAAGCTAATAGCGTGAAGTTAAAATGAGGGGGGGGGGAATTGAAAGTCATGAGAACAAATAAAACTTAAACAATTAAAAAAATAGTGAACAATTTTATTTTATAAAAAGACTAATCAAAAAATTCTTCGAAGAATTTCTTTGTGCAATTATTAGAATGTCGTATCTATTTTGTAAACATTAAATATCAATTTTTCTACAAAAAAAAAAAATGCTATTTAAGTTCTTGATTTTTTTTCTTCTGATTTATCTTCTGTTCTTTTTGCCATTTTTTTTTATAAAACTCTCTTCACTTTTACGTTATTTAAACGTAAATAAACATAAAATAATTGCTTAATACATCTCAAAAATATACTGTATTAAAATATAGAATTAAAAATATTATTTATATTGCAAGTTTCTTTTAAATTTGGTAATTAATGAAAATAATTTAAAGTAAATTAGCTCATGCATTTATGCCATTAAGTATCCGTTGCTTTTATTTATGCATCATTCTTTTATATCAAATTCAAAACTAGCGTTTTTGAGATAATTGAGATAGTAAAATATTGCAACTTAATGATAAATAGTATTAATTTTTTTTTAACATTAGCTATTATTCACGATATCAAAATTAAACGGATTGTGGGATAATGAAGTACCCACTGACTATGATGTTCACGTGAAGCATGAGTCACTATCTTTAAAACAATTATAATACGATAAATGAAGTAATATTTACAATATTAGAAATTTTTGTTACAGATGTGTACTAGAAGGCATATATTTACTATCGAAGAATTATACAATAGAGGTTATATAACGTCATAAAAGATTAATAATAAAATAAAAGAATTTCTACTATTTGCACTTTATATACTAAGACATCAATTATCCTTAGAAATATCACATACGTACGACTTCATTTGTAATAAAAATAATCAGCGGTAATTAAAACGGATATTTTTTTTTAAATCAATAAAATTACGATGAATCCAACACATCAAATTATTGCAAACAGAGGTTAAACATAATCCAAATGTAGCAATCTAACCTAATATTTAAGATTATTTAAGAGGCAAACACAATGCAGTTTAATTAACAGGTATTAGGTTTATAGATATGCTTGTGAATTTAATATATATATGCAATGATATTTTAAACTCTTAATTTAATCCAAATTAATTTCCAAGATTTTATCTTAATTTAACCCATCGTAACTTCATTCTAAAATATCTTATTTCATGATCCAATTCCACTTTCGGTTTAATTAATTCCTCTGTAAAACTAATGTGCCATCAGTACTACGTATAAAATGAAAGTGATACTTTTCGTTGCCCTTGAAAAGGTGTCAAAGGTCACCACGTGTATTGAATTGGCGCATGGCCAGAAATCCTATGTTATATAAGACTAGTGATCATTTGTTCGTCTCTTTCTGCTTTTGTACCGCGCTGTGCGTTCTTGTAAATAATCCTGCCTCCCGAGAAAGAATAAATTAAAACGGAATTAAAAAAAATCCAAGTCTCTTCACTGCTTCGAGCCTGCATTCTACTTAAACCAAAAATATGTTATATAATATTATAACTCAATGTTTAAACCAAAATTTGCCAAAGAAGAAATTTGCAACTGATAATTTTAATAATAAATTTTCACTTTAAATTTTTAATTATATAGTTACATTATTATGTAGAAATTGTATTCTAAAATTATTCCATGAATATTAAATTTCAGTGACATTACTAATTCAGCTTAGCTTCATTTAAAAGTTGAATTAAATCTTACTGGAGACATTGAAAACCAAATGCTGTCTCTATCGGAATCCATCTGTATCCAAAAATCCTTAGCAGTGGGCATTAATGCCTGTGAAGTAAAATTTTTTAAAACATGAATAAATGAATTATAAAAAAATTAAAGAGATACTTAAAAAAAGGATACTTCTAAATCCACGTATTTCATTTTTCTAAACTCCGAATTTAATCACTACGTTTGAGTCATATCTACACAATACTTCTTTAAAAATGTCATAATCAGAGAATTTCAGTTATACTTTGTTTTTCATAATTTATTTCAATCAAATTAAAAATAATAATAAAAATTATAGCAACTTATCTGTATGTATTTTTAAAACTATATAGTTATAGGAAAGCTACAGTGTACTTCAAAAGTTCAGAAATACTTAAAATATAATCTATAAGCGAATTAAGATTGAAAGATATGATTTGGAGATGAATGTTGGAAATGAAGTTAGTTTTATTCTTATCAAGAAAATCAAAATTTATTGGTAGCTTAATATAGAATTTAAACCATGAGATCTTTCTTCAGGGTTTGAAGCAATGCGTTTTCTGAAGATTCATCAAAAGGTGTA
>JAPMOR010107935.1:19591-36854 GCA_026543865.1 Argiope aurantia | reverse complement strand
TCTCTCTCTCTCTCTCTCTCTCTCTCTCTCTCTCTCTCTCTCTCTCTAAGAATTAATCTTCAGATTTATTAAGCAGAAAAATATAAAAAAAAATAAAACCATTTTTTTTTGAAATACCTACTCCACTCCCATGCATCATGGCCTTTGGTAAACCAGTTGTTCCAGATGTAAAGTTTATAAAAACTGGATGTGAAAATGAGACTTGTTCAAATTCCATTTCCGGAACAGATCCGTTTTCATCAATTCCAAGCTTCAAAAATTCGTCTAGAAAGCAACTAGAATGCAAAGTAAAGCCTATTACAAATTAAATTTTCTGAATCTGAATGAAACTGACAGTCAATATTAACAGATATAATCAAAGGTTTGAATCATGTTTTTCTGCTCAATAATTTTCCAGAATGTTTTAAATAACATAACGTAATGCTTACTTATGAAAATAATAAAAAGAATAAATAAGTACTTATAATAAAAAGATTTCTGGAATGAATTTCATGCTATTATACTGGTTAATATAGAAGTTTCATTCGAATAATTTATTATTTTTTATACAGAAATCAAATAAAACTTTTTGATTATTTTCAATGGACTAAAATATTTTATATAAATGTTTGCGTTAATTATTTCTTGTAAACTGAAAACTTGTTGAATATAAGGAGAATCTTCTACACTTACAAATTTATCACCTTCTCCATAGCAGACTTTCTAAAACTCAATACATAGCAGAAAATTAATTTATATTCATCAGATAACTTTTGTACCTCGCATCTCCTATTAATTGTTTTAGAAATTTAGCTATTTATTAAATTTTAGAAAACGTTGATTGAGCCTCCTGGTGGTGAAATTTACAATGATATAATTGTCCGAGACTGGTTTAAAAGAAGATCTTATTTTTATCATACTTGCGTACACAAAGCAAATGAATAGTTACCTATTTCGAATGTTGCTTATATCTTTCAGTTTAGATTCTTTCTTCGATGGAATAATGAGGACTTTTTCCACAGATGGTAAATCTATGAAAAGGGAAATAACAATTTTTTTAGAAAAGGCGTATATATATATATATATATATATATAAGTATAAAAATCAAGTTAAATGGAAAAACAAATAAACCAAATAAAAATATTAAAAAAAGATTAAAAAAGGAAGAATCTAAATACTATGAAGTATTTACCTGTTCCATTTTTGGTTTTGTTTGAATAGATTATAATTTTGTTGCGATTTTGAAATTGTTTTGCTTTCGTTTTCATTTTAGTTTAGTTTTCAAACTATTTCTTGCTTTAGATTGGTTACTTGTTCTTGCATTTGGTTGGAATTAAGCTGCAGGTGCGCTTTTCCACGAACTGCAAATTTTAAAATGTTTTTTAAGGGTTTTACAAAAGGTTTTTTTAATATAATGCCTAAAAAAATTTAAGAATTTTTAGATCATTTTCGTGAATTTACTTTTTCGAGAATTCCGTGTTTTTTGGCGTTTAGGAGATATATTTTCATTTTAAAAATAAATAAAACTATGAAAGAAGTTAATAACGAATTTGTCATAGCGCATGGCCCGTCGCGCGCTCTACCAAGGGGCACTGTGGATAGCTTTGTGTCAGGAGCATTCACGGAGAAAAAATTACTGACACAATCGTTTTGTTTAAAAAATCTTAAAAATACAAAAAAAATATAAAATTTGTGGTAACGGGAAGTGTAAGACATGTCCATTGGCAGATAAGGTACAGATCAATAATAATAACTCAAAATTACAAATATTCTGTAAAAACAAAAACTTGATTTATCTTTTTAATTGTTCAGAATGTAATTTAAAATATATTGGCCAAACTAGCACCGAGTTTAATTTAAGAATTATCAATTACAGATCCGATATTAAAAACTTCATAAAAAATAGGACTACGGACTTCGGACTGGAGCATTTTCAAAACCATAACTTTAACAATATTAATATCTATATTCTAGAAGACAATGTTAACGAATTAAGCAAAAGATTGGATCTGGAAAACATTTATATTTGCAACCTGAAAACTTTATTTCCCTATGGTCTCAATAGTAAATTAAATGGAGAAGGCTATGCAGATTTAAACAATAATTGCATTTATAACAAATTTAACATATTTAAAAATTTTCTAAATAAAGATAAGTATTCTGAAAGATTTAAAAGAGGTAAAGGAAAAGGGGGCAATTTTCAAATTATATTTGAGGAATTTCAAAATTACTGTTATCTGGAACACAATAGTGAAAACATTCAAAAAATTAGGAAATACATTTTTGGTCTCAGAAATAATAAAATTAAATGGTTATTAAATAATAAATTCGGGGAATTAGAGTTTAAAAATTCGTACACAAAAAGTATTATTCTAGATCGAATTAAATTTAAGCTTAACATTGGAAAAAACGATTTACTTTTTAATAATAAAAATAATGTTTACAAAGAATTCTGTGTGATTAAATTCTTGGATATTTACTTCGAATATCTAAAATTGCCCAAAATTGTACATAATAATAATATATTTTTTCCTCTATCAGATAAAACAACTGTTTCAATAGCGTTTAGTTACACTTCAACTTTAAAGAAAAAAATTTGTAATTATAATTACTATGGCAAAAATTTAGATAAAATAAATATTGCAGATTGTTACTGTAAAAAAGAAAAATATAAAGATTTTATAGATGTTGATAAAGGTCATATTATTACAGGTAATTTAGAAATTATTGAATCCAACTCTTTAAGAGATTTAATGGGAAGAGGTACAAAATTTAGATTAAGAGAAAAAATAAACCACGAAAAAATCTTGATTTCTATTGATAATGATTTGGATGTTTTTATTGCCAAATTATCTAGAAAATACCATTGGCCTGCGGAAGATTTCAGAGAATGGAAGGTGAGAATTTTAAGGGAAATAAAAATAAAAATGAATTTTGATTTTGACAGATCTAAAGAACGTGGGATTTATTTTAGTAAAACATTGAAAAACGAAATAAAAAATTTAAAAGAAAAATTTGTTATTACAGTAATAGATAAATCAGCAAATAATTTCTGTTTAATTTGTAAATATCATTATAAAGAAATTTTAATTAATGAATATAACTCTAACGCAACTTATTTGTTAAAGAACACCGGGAAAAAGGAATTAGATAAAAGAATGCTAGCATTCGCTAAAAAACCCAAAACTAAGACTTGCTCTCTTAACTATCCTTATTTATTCCCAACAGTCAAATTTCATAAAAATCCTTTAAAATTCAGATTTGTGACCTGTAGCACTGGCAGTTATAATTACTATACAGGTAAACATTTCTTTAAATACTTAAAAATTATCCTGGACAAAATTAAAGATGAAGAACACTTTATTATTTCTAGTAAAAAAGAAATTCTGGATTTTCTTAAAGATAACAACATTAATAAACTTAATACTTTTGATTTCGAAAATTTGTACACTAATCTACCTCATGAAAAATTAATAAAAGTCTGCACTTTTGTCTATGACGAATATTTAAATGAAGATATCATTCCTAAAAATAACTGGCTTGAGTTATGTAATTTTAATATTACTGAAAATTACGTTTTTAATGGTATTAACTTTTATAAACAGGTTAAGGGCATTCCAATGGGAACGGCTTTCTCAAGTGCTTTGGCTAATATTTTTCTACATTACTATGAGAAAAAAATAATTAAATATAATTTGATAAACGGGTGGAGATATATTGATGACCTACTTCTGATTGACTTCGACAATACTAATATTGTAACTAATTGCTATCCAAAAGATTTAATTCTAACAGAAACGAATAAAAATCAACTTGAGGCTACCTTTCTGGATTTAAAAATCGAAATTGATAATGATAAAACAATAGTTGGTATATACGATAAAAGGGACGAATTCAACTTCAAAATAACAAAACTATGTAACTACCATTCCAATCTAAACTCTAAAATTTTCAAAAATCTAATTTTCTCACAAGCTAACAGGATCAAAAAGGTTTGCAATAATAAAAACTCCTATATTGAAGCATCAAACAACCTCATTAATAATTTAATTAAAAATGAATTTCCCAAAAATTACTGTAATGTCAATTTTTTAATTAAACAAGGTATGGTTTGGGATTAATCCTTTGGCTTAAATAAAAAATAGAACTTTCCTTGCATATTTTATCACTCTGCTGCGAGCTTACAATTTTTACCTAAATTGCCGTTGGCTTTGTTTTTAATGGGCGGGAATCACAATCGATAGCTTGGGATTTTCTGGACTTTTGGAAGGTATGTTTTTTGCCTTTTCATTATGTTTTTTGCCTTTTCATTATTTCTTGTGTGTTTAATTTGTCTGTTTATGGTATTTTGGTGTTTTTTGTTATTGTATTTTTACTTATTAGTGGTTTTCTTCTAATTGGTTGTTTTGTATTTTCCTTTCTGTTAAAATGGTATATCTCTTAGGCCTAATTTCAGGGGATTTTCGGGTCACGAAGGAATCATTATTAGACGTAATGTCCGAATTTCCTTTACAGAAAAAATCCCTTTTTTGAATCCCTGCCTGAGGGTGACCCTTGAAAAAGTCTTCAGGCCGGATTCTTCCTGTTTTAATCTTTTTTTAATATTTTTATTTGGTTTATTTGTTTTTCCATTTAACTTGATTTTTATACTTTTGTATCAGTTCATCTGTGTTTTAGAAGTAGCTGCATTTGCGCTCTCTAAATACTATGAAGTTTTTACCTGTTCCATTTTTGGTTTTGTTTGAATAGATTATAATTTTGTTACGATTTTGAAATTGTTTTGCTTTCGTTTTCATTTTAGTTTAGTTTTCAAACTATTTCTTGCTTTAGATTGGTTACTTATATATATATATATACAATAAAATTATGAATAAGTAAAAAATGATAAATTTTGCACCAAATTATCGAATAGATTTGCTTTCCCGAGTTTTATATTCTTTTAATTCTCGTATTTATCTTCACAAAGTGAGAAATTAATTAGTATATTAAGCGTAACCAGATGGCCCCTAAATTCTAACAATATATATTTAATCATAAAAACAAATGAAATGTACGCATTTGATTGAAACTAATAAATAGAAATTTTGATTGCTTTCCAGTATTTTTATACATAGAATCATTTTCACTTATTAGTCATATAAGAAACTTTGATAAATCCCATTAAAATTAAAATGGGAATCATTGAGCCATTTCATTACAATATTTCTTTCAAAATGTGATATAATTATTTGTATATAAATATATTTAAAGTTAATTAATTAAAAATTTATAATGCAAATTTGTCTTATATGGTAAATAACCGTTAATGTTCTGTTAGACGTGACATATATCTGTAACCAATCACTAAAAAGCACATTTAATGCTTTTAATGAAGTTCAGCTGCAATCAAGTTCCCTAATAAAATAAACATAAAATATCTTGATTAAAACTGTTTCAAGAAGTAAAATTTTACAGTTTAAAAAATCAATATCAGCAAGAAAATGTTTTTACCAATATTTATAGTAATAAGATTTTTAGAGAATCATATTCAGATGTCGAATGTCGTTTAGATTTAAGCAAAGGGAAGCAAAATTACTTCACATAATTGTATTGCCTAATTATTTCTCAAATCTAAAAAAAATCCATTCAATATAAGAGATTTAATTTCTATTATTAGCATAATTAGCACCAAAAAAAATTTGTATTTAACAAATTCAAAAATTGCATCATTTTCTATGCAGTGTTTCCGAAAATTAAAATTACTCAGCAAAAAATTCGCTTATGCAAAGAATTTCGAATGATGTTTTACTTTACATTTTTTCATATTAAATTATTGAATGATAAATACACTTTATGCAAAGGATTGAAATTTCTTTTTTTTTGTACAGTTCTCTTTGCGTAATTTATTTCAGTTAATTTAAAACCTATAAAATGGTTCCCTAATTTTGCTAAACCAATAGACAAAAGATAACTGTTAAATTGTTTCAAAATTAGTGATTTCTATTGAAGAAGTTTGTTCTGGAACAGATTGCAGTTGGTTGAATTTTGCAATGCGAACTTTGAACAATTTATAATAATGAGAAAAAAATTTGTAAAATGGGCTTTACTTCTCGATCCTACTATTTCAATTCAAATTTCTATTCTCTTTTTTAAGTATGGAGAATGGGTAGATATCTTTTTTCTGCCTTTCTTGTAGATTGAAATGTTATTAAAAAACGTGAGTAACGTTGATGATATTGATTGCCGAAAGTAATATTATTTTAAATTTTAGTTCCTTATCGCTTTGTAAGAAAATAGGGGATAAGCTAAGTTAGATAATATTTTAGCATGGTAAACTGTAAAGCCAAATACGTGAATATTAATTTAAATTAGTCAGACGTACAGTTGACCTTTATACAAAAAAAAATTTTGATTTGCTACTCTAAGAAGTCCCACCAGAAAGTCATTTTTTTAAATGTTTTTTTTATCAACAATATAAAGCTTTTTAAATCTAGAAGAGTGCTTTATTTTAAGACTTTTTTATTTTATCAAAGATAGAAATTTCATGACGTGTTTCTTTAGGAATGAATTTCTTGAAACTGCAAATAATATTGAACATTTTCAGCTACTTTATTTCCATATCTAAGGGAGCATAAAAAAAAAACCAATTGCTATTTATATATGCAACTCAGTTACATACTTAAGCACTATTTGCACATTTAGGATATAATATTAGTATTTTAAAAAATATATATATTTAGGATAATATATATTAGCTAATCCTTTGGAATGAATATTTTTCAAATTATTTAATTATGAAACTGTCCAAATATGCATATTTATATTACTTCATTCTTAAACAATAGTTTGAATATTATATCAACAGTCATTTATCATATAAATGAAAATATTTATCTTACTATTAACAATTTCTTTTATTTTCGGAAGCATGTCTATTTCTTCCCTGTCGTTAGGAAACCTGTCGATGGTTAACAAGATCCTTGGACTTACTTGTTTCAAGCGGTTCAGGACAGCCTGAAATATCAAAAGTAAAACAAAAAAACATACCGAAATATTTTTATATCTATAAAGAAGGATTTTAACTATAAAATCTTCGAAATTTAGTTTTTTAAATTTCTTATTTATAATATTTTTTTAAATCCATTTTAAAAAGCACCGTTCATTTGCTTCAGTTTAATTAAATTAAAGAGAAGTGAATTCCATCAATTTATTTACTTGCGCTCCGAAAAGTGGTAGAGCTCCTGTCCATATTGCCCCAATACTTGCTGTAGCGTGCATTGCAAACATTGGCTCTGGTCGATTAGACACATAGCCTATAAACAATGAATTTATTAAATATTGTATGTAACACTTGCTGAAAATGCATTTATATAATGATGAACCCAAAGTGGTACGATATGGTGTAGAAAAGTTTTCGGCTCATTGATTGCTTTTTACTTCCCTTTTAAGCATAGTAATCATGTGGGATCAAATTACTTCCATTCTTACGCGAAATATTATGTCAGGGTCTAATGGCCATTGGAATTTAATCTTATTTTCTCACAAGGTGAGATCAGCAAGGTCATTCAACTACCCAGGATGCTTATATAAAACACGGGTATTCCGATGTATGTTATATAACAATAAATTCCTCCAGAAAAGCATTAAAGGTATGTGGTGGACACAGTAATAAAGTAGGGTTGAATTACTACCAATCCATTTTTAAAACATACTGTCTAAAGGACGGGTAGTAATGTAATTGGCAATGGCCATAGAATTACTTTAGTTCAATCTTAACCACCGTCTCCGTGATGAGACGATGTTGGTCAGTCAACTACTTCGGATGCTTATGCAGAGCTTTAGGGCATTGGTGTGGGGTTATATAATGATTCTCTCCCCCCCCTTCGGGAGAGAGTTCGAGTGCGTAGATGAGAATTGCCGATATAATTAAGTAGCTTCTGTGTGTTTTTTACGTATAGAATCATATAGAAGCAGGTATTTCCATTTCCAAAGATTGGACATACATCCTTTGGAGTGGGTCTATTTTAGATAGGGATGACGAATATTTTACGAGCGGTTATTACGTAACCAATATCAAAAAGTCACAAATACCAGTGATCAATACTTTTCAAAGAGGGGTGTGATTCAAATCCTTGATACGATGTTACTGGTGATATTTCGATTACAGGTTTTGGATCACGTTAGATAGTTACAATCGATACTATATCACTGAAATTTACCGGAGCGGTGATTTCACTGGAAGGTAATAATCGATACGATGGAAGCTCTCGAACGAAACAGAAAAGGAGAAATCTGTGAATGGCTTTAAAAGTGAACGGACCGGTTATTCTTGGAATTATCGTATCATTGAATTGCATATCACTGAAATTTATCGGAGCGGTGACTTTACTGGAAAGTGTGAAGTCGCCGCTCCACTTCATGAGAGTGATCTTGACCATCAGATATTCGCATTTGATGATGCACTATTCCATACAAATCCTTTTTAATTACTCGTGACTTGACTTTGCAAATATTCCGTTTACTGCTGGCGCCATCTATTGGTAGAATATAGAACTAAAGTAAACAATTTAAAGAAATGACATATATATTTAATTCAAATTTTTCAGAAAATGGTTTACTCCAATAAAGAAATGAAATAAATAGTTTTGAAAAAAAATCAAATTTAAGAAGTAAGCTGAAACAGATAAGTTAATTCAATCACACGTTACTTAAGTATCAAATTAAGTAAATTAAGTATTAAAGTAAATTATTAAGTAATATATTATAGTAATAGTAAGTAATTAAAAAGTAAATTAAGTATTAATTACAATTAATAAATTTTATATTTAATATCAAGTAATAATTTTTAATTTATAATATGATTGAAATATCAGATATTTGGAACAAATATTTAAAAATAGCAATAGCAAAATTATTTGTTATTCAAAAAATCGTGGATTATGCATCTCTAGTTTGAACAGATAATGATAGTTTGGAAACTGATCTTGCTTCCGATGTTATTGTTACGGCGCCCTGTCCTTCAGTATTCCGGATGATTGAAGATGGGATAAATATTTCTTCGAGTTAATGAAATAAAAGAATAGTTTTGGAACTGTTACTGCAAAGATTAAAATCAGCAGTGATCAAATGTTATTTCATCAATCGATTTCAATGTATATAGAATTATAAAAGAATATTGCGATATACTATTCCTTTTGCTAAAGATTAAAACATGCATATTCTTTACATATACTAGTTTAAAAATTCCATGAAACTTACTTAAATACCAATATATCATTCATAATTTGTACATTGTGCCCACCCATTGCATTACAAACATTTTCAATAAGCTGCGGTTTGTACAAACTGATTAAGACTTTACGAACAATATTTATGTTTTAAAGTCGAATAATGTAATATATTTTATATTTTATAATTTATCTTTCTTCAATAGCTTGTTATGATTTTTTTTTAAATTAAGAAATCCTGAAAAGAAATTTACAGTTTAATCGTTTATTAAGCTATGCACTTTAGCTCATAATTTATCAAATGCATAACTTCTTGCTCAGTTACAAAATATATATAAATATTTATGGAAGTATCAATAAAATATTACTTCGGTAATGAAATCGGATTTTTTTTTTAAAAATGACATTCATTAGTAGAATTACTTTTAAAAACAATATAATTATTTTTCATAACTGAAAATGAATTTTATTTAAACTAGCTCAAAATTAAAGAAGTTCAAATTGACGCATTCCCTAGATAATAAAATATTTTCAAGACATTTTAACTCCCAGATTAAATGAATTGAACTGTTAATTTACACCAAATATCTCTCATTTCCAAAGATTCAATTTATAGAATTTATTGGTTGTATTTAATTTATGTTCAAACAAAATATATTCAAACATTTATAAATTTGTTTAAAAAAGCAAAGTCAGTAGGACTTTAAAAGTCACATCGCATAATTATAGAATTGAAATTTATAATTTTCTAATATTGAAATTTACATTCCCTATTATTAAGCAAAGTTTTCTGATTTAAAATGGCTTAATAATATTAATATCTAAATTATAAGAAAGAAAATAAAAAAATGAAATAACGTTCGATGTTTCATAAACTTCATTAATATAGCAAGCCGTTACTATTAACAGTGTAAAGAATAAGACTAATATTGGAAAACTTATTATAAAATTCGATTTAATTACTTAAGAATTTACAAAATATTAATATTTTTACAGAGATAATTGTTTGTCCATTTCCATTAGATCAATGACTTTTTTAAAAAAAAAAATTAAAATCTTTGAGAAATCATGGAATACAAACCTTTAGTTTTTCAAAATTTTTCTTGAATTTTGTGTAACTTACATGCAACAACATCCCCTTTCTTAATTCCAAATTTCCTAAATGCTGCAGCATACAATTTAGATTCTTCATACATTTCAGCAAATGTAATGTATCTGGGTTCTTTGTCTTCACCTGAAATTTAAAAAATCCAATATCAAAGGAAATTGTCAAATGATGATAAATGTTTATTTAGTCCTTAAGATTATTTTAATTCTTCCTTCATAATATGAAAAAAAAAAAAAATCAGATGTGTTAAATCTTAAAAATATATTTTCCATAACTTTCCATTCCAATTTTTTTTTAATATGATGACTTCTTATTTTCTTTTTATCATGATGATTTTCCACAGAAGATTCAAAATAGAAATGTAAATTATTTTATAGGAAGAGAAGAAAGAGAGGAAACATAATATATATTATGTAAGAATTTTAATTATTGTGCTTTTGCTGACATTTTAAACTTGAATTGCCCTTTTTGCCTTTAGGATAATAATTTTTTTTATATATTACATTAAATATTTAAAAATTAGTGAAATTTTAGGAACTCATTTCCTTAATTTAATTAAGTTCTGTGAATGTAAGTCACTGTGAGACATGGAAAATTTTGTAAAATAAGTATTGAAATCCTACACATATTGGCATTTCAAAATTCGAAAGCAAAGTAGCTAAAATGCTACAAAATGTCTGGCAAAATTTCTAATAATTATAAACAAATATAATAATGAAAATTATCTTATAATCTTGCAGCTTTGCAACTAAATTCCCCTAACAAATTTTTAAGAAAGTTTCTCTGATTCACTTTTAGTTGAATCTTATTTCCTGTGCTCATCTTTTTTACTCTGTGGTTTATACTGTATGGTAAAAAGATAGCTTTAATAAACCATATTTTAAAGAAATAATAATAGTTAAATACTGAGTGATATTTACAAAATTTTTGCCATAATTTTTATGAAGTTGCGAAAACATTAGTCAAATCGGAACTTTTAAAATAAATTTGCTGCTGCCGTAAGAACTATAGTTATTAGTCTAGGTATAATAGTAGGTATAATCATTAACCTAGACTCAAGCATTTAAATTAATCTTTCCCTTTTGCATAAATCGTAAAACTGAAAGTCATATTTTTAGAGAATTAAATACAATTAATTAATAAGTTATTGTGTTCTTTCAAGAGGGAATAAACAAGTTGAATAATAAAGAATGTCGCTTTTGAATAGTTTCTAACCGAACAAAACAGTAAGTAGAAAAGAAAATAGATTGTCACAATTGTTATTTTTTGTATTATTATTATTTCATGAAGGTATTTACATAAAAGTTGAACTGCTTTTACATCTTATAAATATTTAAGTGTTTTTTAATTGTACTTTAAAACATGTTAATTTCTTATGAATAACAATTTTATTTATATAATATTTACATTAATGATTAAAATAATATATTTAATTCTTAAGGCTGAATAAATTTTCATTCAAATTAATATAATAATCATAAATATTTTTGTAAAAAATTATTATAAAAAGACACAATTTTCCGAAAATATTTATAGATGTGTTCTCTACTTTCAGTTACAGAAATTATCTACAAATAGAAATTACTCTAGTTTTGAATAATAATCAATATTTTTACCTGCTTCTATTATAGCTGTACGATTATCTCTGAATTTCAGAAGATTTTCTGCGAAGTTAAGCTTAGCGCCTTTAAACCATTCGGGAAAATCGGACATAGGAACTGTGCAATCTATTACCTGAAAAGAAACGCAAACAAGTTTAAGAATTTATAAAAATTACTTTAAATTTTATAAGGACTTCACATTTAATAATTTGCCATAAGCACATTCATGTAAAAGTGTATCAACAGTAATTCACTATTAAAAAAAAAGCTATCGCAAGCATTTTATGTGAAATTAAGAAACACTTTTAGAATATTTGTTTACTCGATTTAATTAATTTAACATTTTTTGGGTATCAAAAGGAATTTTTTTTTTTTGGATCAAACTTAACAAAATTCTTGATTATTTTATTTACTAGATTATTTTATTTAATTCATTTAACTGACCCTTTCAGAAAAAAGCATTTATTTCTTAGTCGGTTTTCATCATATATTTTGTTACATATTCCTTAAAAAAATTTAATCAATACACAAAAAAATAAAAAGAATTCAAATTAGCATTCAGAGGACTAATATTTCGCCACATTTCTTTTAAGTTCTTAGTGAAATTCGTTTTTCAGAAATAAGTAGCATTTACTTCTGAACCAGACCTCATCAAATCTCTTCGAATATATTATTCCAGTAAAATCCCAAAATTCGGACCAGAATTCAGATAGATGCTCAGTTGTCCATTTGTGAAATTCCCAATAGTTATCTATAAGGGTAAAAGAAAATGTATTATTAAATAAAATATAATGATGTGGAATTTCGCAGAATAAGATTTTGAAATGTCAAATGAGTTAGGTGAAAGAATTAAGTGTTGTTGGACTCTTTCTCGTTTAACTGAAATTCCAAACAAGTACTTTTGTATCAGTGGTGTGCATCTATTAGTATTGGCTTTTATTTAATTTTCATTAAAAAGAAAAATTTATATAAATATAACTTCCAAAATTAATCGTAATAAAGACAAAAGCTTTGCACTTTTGCAGTAAATGAGATTTAACATTGATTCGATTAAAATAATCGAGGTACATATCCGCGATTAAGAATAATTAAATGAAGTTCTTTAACGATTTCAAAATAATTCCGTAACTATTCAAAAATATGTAATGTTATGAATATTCATAATATTTAACAATTTTTAAATAAAATTAATTGCAAATATTTCTAGATGAAGACTGCGCATTGTTAGAAATTTTTTTAAAATAATTTGTCAGATTTTTAAAACAAAAAAAGTAAAGTACTCGATCTATTTTTAAATGTATACCTCATTTAATTTAAAAAGAAATATGTAAAGCAAAAGTATCATTGTGTTAAAGGAAAAAAACAAGCTATATCATAAACTTAGAAATGGTACATCAAACAGTTTAACTCTTTTTTTGTTTTTTTTTTTTTTTTTTTTTTTTTTTTTTTTATCTATCATGTGAGAACATGATGTTGTTTTAGTTAGCGGGTTTTGAAGCTCGAAATTGCGTAGGTAAGGAATATTGAAGCTCAAGATCGCGTAGGCAATGAATAAAGCGTAAATGGCATGTATTTTTTTTACCTGCTTTTACTAGTATTTCATTATTATTATGTATGCTTCCTTGAAAGCAGATGCGTTTTTAAAGGATTGGCCTGCTTTTGCCAGTATTGCTTTATTATTACGTATGCTTCTTTGACAACAGATGCTTTTTAAAAAGGTTAAAGTAGAACTATGACATCATAGCTGTTATTTCATCTCAAAATCGGCCGAGCTCCAAAACTTTGTTTGCCAGCTAGAAAAATTGAGAATGAAAGTTTAAAAAAATTATTATATATAGGGACAGAGACTGATAGAAAAATCTCGTGATTGTTTCAAAATGGTTTAAACTGATTAATGACTTAAATCCATTAAGACAAATAATTATTTAAAATAATAATGTTCTCACATGATAATTTGAAATTTGCGATCGTAAATTTCATTTTAATTTCAATATTTTTTTTTTTACTTCCGTACCAGCATGTATCGAGATGAACTTAAAGTTTATTGCAACTTTTGTTTGTTATTGGGTAAGGTTTGTTCATGTACCTTCAGTTTAATCGAAATATAACATTTTATGCGATAGACTACTTCAAGAACTTATATATATCATTGCAATTTTTATCATGATTCTTTGTATTGAAATGTTTTTAAGTTGTAGTTTTGCGATTAAATTTTCACCATTTTTCCTAAGTAAGTAGATGCTTGGATTGATTTCCCCTTCCCCTTCATTATTTCTGAGATACAAAATTCTATACATCAACTTAGGAATCCTAACAACAGTATTAAGAAGTGGAGTATTATAGTTTCTTCCTTATGCTATTTGATTTCTTTTTAAGGTTGTAATGATCACTGAAACAAAATATATGCATGATATAATAATCTCACACAATAAGTTTTCTTGTGTATGAACAAACGATTATACCCGGCAAATGTATGTCTTTATTATGCATAAAGAAAGAAAGAAGTATGGATTTGTTCAGTTCATTTAAGGAAAAAAAAATTTCAAGCACAGGATGTATTGTAGAATGCAAGACGTAAGATTACAAAATACTGTTACGAATCCGTAATGCTGCTTCCCAGCATAGTTGGTTCCATCATTGGAAAGAATGTTTTACAGTCATCTCTATGGGACAGAGTCTGGGCGTCGTGTCGGGGGTCCCAGAGCTTGGCGACAAACTTGGCGACCATTTGGCGACTTTGGCGCCAAAATAGATTATACCCGAAACTTCGAGAATTTTCCCGATCCGTCCAGTAGGAACCGAGATACGCCTCGAACGTTCCTGATTGGTTCAGAGGCTTCTAGCCCCGCCTCCTGAGACCTATAAAAGGGGCTGCAGCTGCCAGAGAAGTCAAGTCAGTAATCCGAGCCAGAGTCGGAGAAGTAGAAGACGGAGGAGTCGGAAGCGACTGAGGCAAGCTCGTGCTGAACTGAGCTGTGTGCTACTGTCTGCAGTAGATTCTGGTTGTATGCTGCTGTGTATGCTGTTGTATGCTACACGTCTCGGGTGAAGATAATCGTCTTCTGTGCTGTATATAGTTGTCGCTTTGTGCTGTCCTGTGTGCCTTCGTGTAAATAAACGTCGTTGTTTTTATTCTACTTCTGCCTACTGATTGAGCGTTCTCCACACCATATAACTTCCACTATCCAAACGAACCCCGGCAGAAATTTTGCAACAATACATTATTTATTTAAAATCTGTTAATATAAAATGGGTTCTTTAGAGTTGTGAATCTCCCCTATAATTCAAATATTTCATATTTGCACCATCAGGAGTAATATTGTATTAGAGAGCAAAGTAAATTGCATACACCTCTTTTGAAAAATAATGTTCGCGCCGGATTTTTTTCTAGTACAATTAGTTCCTAAAATATCCTAATATTTCATCAACATCTTTGGAACCTGAATGGACTGAACTACATGTGAATGTACTGTAATTAAGTGAGGACAAATAGTAGTAAATTTCTAAGTGCCAAATGCGAAACCATTACAAAACATAAAAAAATATTCATACTGTCCACAGAAAATTCTCACACTAATGACTTTTTTATAGATTTTTTGGAATTACTTAGAGGGCTACCAGATGCGCGCATTTCAACTTGAGAAATGGTGTTTGAATTTCATTAATGGTCAGTGAAAATAATTTTTAGTACTCATTTGTTCCTCTTTCCAAAGAACTGAAGAGAATTTGACAATATTCTGCTTTTTATATCGACACTTTGAGAGGCTTTTATCCCCTCGAATCTCATTTCTGGAGGTGTAGAATCCTTAAACCACTACATATGTTTTCGAAGATTTGTATAAAAAAAATTTTTATGCCATATGTGATTTTAATTTAACGATATTCTGATTTTCACTGATTTTCCCAACCTACTTATCCTTTGGACGGGAATAAACGAAACTTTTTAAAACATTGGGTGGCCTTAGAAAAAACTTCTTCATATATGAACTTCAATCTAGCAGTCTAGTCTATTCAAACAATCCAAAGAAAAATTTTGATATTGTTATTTGAAATTACGTGCTCGAGATTGCGATGTTTTAAAGCAATATAGATCTCACAATCACAGAATTTTGAGAGATAAAATTTCGAAATTTTTCTCCTGTAAAAATTCATCAGTGCATTAAAAAAATAAATAGCGAAGGAACAGTGCACGTTTGACAAAAATTGGCGGCGTGAAACATATGCAACGAAGAGAATTGTAAAGAATTAGTGACAAGACAAGATAAGAGAAAGGAGTGTGTGTGTGTGTGTGGGGGATTTTAATGGATTAGGAAATTTTCGACGTATCCACTTTCGTAAACGACAATACATTATACACAGAAGACTATTGATAGCCATGTCGAACGTGACAACTCAGGACGAATCTATGCAACTTCTCTCTTTATGGCCTGTTTCAATTATGAAAAATTGCCTGGAGTAGTTGGTGGTATTTTAGATTTCAGATAATCTCAAAATTAGAAATCCGTTGGAGTAAAGTCGAGAGATACCGGTGGCCATGGAATTACTAAATTGCAGTGCATGATTCTGTCGCAGAGCGTTATTGCAGTACTTGTCGAACACATTTGGAGACATGTGGAGGAGCACTATCTTGCGCAGATAACGACAGTTAGCTAATGCAAATCTGGAATTACACAACATTATTTTATATTGGATTCCTATGATGGAGTGGATATCCATACCTGTGGAAGTGACCTCCATGAAGAAATGCGAACTGAGAACGAATGTGAATGCAATTCAGCATCAATTGATCACTTTATGTTTGTATAAAGACATTAGGGTCAAATTATGATTATTTTCATCAGACCATTGAACTTTGTTCTTGAAGCTTAAATTTCTACACTGGTGTGCAAAACTTAAGCAACAGGTATGTTTTTTGCCATAACTTCACGAGAAATCATCTGAGAGACATGAAATTCAGAAATGAGATACAGCATTTTGTTCTGAAAGAATGACGAAAGCATAGTTGCGCAGAAATGAATACAATGCATACAGTATGGAATCAAACAAAAAAAGGCTTTATTAAACTCATAGTATCGTTACACATGATTGTCTGTCCAAGAGGAAGAACAACAAGCAGATGTTCCTTAGTATGGGATATACACTCCCCTTACTGCAATGGTTGCTTCGCACCGTCTCCCCATACTCAGCACCAGATTGTCCAACAGTTCTTGTGGTAAGAGTGCCCATTCCTCAATCAGCATCTGTTTAAGTTGTCGGGTGTTCCCAGGAGGATGTAATCGTCCCGCAAGGCGTCTCCCCAAAGCATCCCACACATGTTCTATCGGATTTAAATCAGGGGAGCACGCCGGCCAATCCATTCGAGTGATAT
>JAPMOR010107935.1:8175-19191 GCA_026543865.1 Argiope aurantia | reverse complement strand
GTGAAAGAATTAAGTGTTGTTGGACTCTTTCTCGTTTAACTGAAATTTCAAACAAGTACTTTTGTATCAGTGGTGTGCATCTATTAGTATTGGCTTTTATTTAATTTTCATTAAAAAGAAAAATTTATATAAATATAACTTCCAAAATTAATCGCAATAAAGACAAAAGCTTTGCACTTTTGTAGTAAATGAGATTTAACATTTATTCGATTAAAATAATCGAGGTACATATCCGTGATTAAGAATAATTAAATGAAGTTCTTTAACGGTTTCAAAATAATTCCATAACTATTCAAAAATATGTAATGTTATGAATATTCATAATATTTAACAATTTTTAAATAAAATTAATTGCAAATATTTCTAGATGAAAACTGCGCATTGTTAGAAATTTTTTTAAAATACTTTGTCAGATTTTTAAAACAAAAGTAAAGTGCTCGATCTATTTTTAAATGTATACCTCATTTAATTTAAAAAGAAATATGTAAAGCAAAAGTATCATTGTGTTAAATTAAAGGAAAAAAACAAGCTATATCATAAACTTAGAAATGTTACATTTCAGTACACTGCAGGTACATCAAACAGTTTAACTCTTCGTTTTTTTTTTAATCATGTGAGAACATGATGTTGTTTTAGTTAGCGGGTTTTGAAGCTCAAAATTGCGTAGGTAATGAATATTGAAGCTCAAGATCGCGTAGGCAATGAATAAAGAGTAAATGGCATATATTTTTTTACCTGCTTTTACTAGTATTTCATTATTATTATTATGTATGCTTCTTGAAAGCAGATGCGTTTTTAAAAGATTGGCCTGCTATTACCAGTATTGCTTTATTATTACGTATGCTTCTTTGACAACAGATGATTTTTTAAAAGGTTGACGTAGAATTATGACATCGTAGCTGTTATTTCATCTCAAAATCGGCCGAGCTCCAAAACTTTGTTTGCCAGCTGGAAAAATTGAGAATGAAAGTTTAAAAAAATTATTATTATTATATATATAGGGACAGAGACCGATAGAGAAGATTCGTGATTGTTTCAAAACGGTTTAAACTGGTTAATGACTTAAATCCATTAAGACAAATAATTATTTAAAATAATAATGTTCTCACATGATAATTTGAAATTTGCGATCGTAAATTTCATTTTAATTTCAATATTTTTTTTTTTACTTCCGTACCAGCATGTATCGAGATGAACTTAAAGTTTATTGCAACTTTTGTTTGTTATTGGGTAATGTTTGTTCATGTACCTTCAGTTTATCGAAATATAACATTTTATGCGATAGACTACTTCAAGAACTTATATATATTATTGCAATTTTTATCATGATTCTTTGTATAATATTGGAAGCGATGAACTCTTTTAATAGTATCTGATGAGGAAACAATTCTTTAAATTTCTTTATCAAATAACACACAGTGTTTAAAGAACGTGTACCTCGGTTTAACTTATAATTTCTCTAATAAACTCGCACTGCTTCGGCAGCATTTCCCTCGTTCAGATAAACCAGCTTAATCAAGTCACCTAGTTTGCCCTTTCGAACACCTGATTCAAGAAACAATTTCCTCAAAGTGCTTATTAAAGGTTCCTTATAAGCATGATTTTGCATAAGACTGATGATAATGCAGTCTATCCCTGTAAATTATGCTTCCTTCAATGAACTTCCTCTCTGTGTTATAACTGATTCTTTACAATTATTTTCTTAGAAAATGTTTCATGCCGAAAGTTTTTTCGTACTGGTATTGTTCTAGGAACTTTTATGGTTTTATCAATTTCATTGTTGAATTTACGTAGGAGAAACAGTGGGTGTTGCCATTTAAAATTTTTCTCTGTAACCGTAACTGTAAGAGACTATATCTTTTTTAAATCTTAATAATCTCTAGAGCATACTTTCAAATTACAGTATCAAACATTTTCTTTCGATAAGTTTGGAGGATTGGCCAATAAAGAGTTTCCAAATCTTGGAAGTTTTGTCGTGGCATCAGTTAATCTTTCTTGGGCAGAAGAAACTTATGTTAGAAATTTTGCGCATATTTTTTAAGGGATGTAAAATTTCATTTCATTCAATATCAAAGATTATGCATTAATAATGAAAGGTAACTTGCTCCCCATATATTTGAAGAAGGAATGTTTGTACTTTTCATCAGTTTTACTGACATCATAATGGATAAAAATAGGCAAAACAATATCTTTCCACTGATTTCAGCAAGTTGTTTGGTGCGTAAAAGAAGCCTGATGTATGCAGATTTATTTAGAACATCCACTAAATTTTTCATCTGCATTTGGATTTTCTGGGAAATTAAGAAAATTGAGGCTAAATCGAAAGTAAAGCGTCGCACTGAAAGCCTCATTTTATATCAGCAAGTTACACAATTATTGTGTTTTCTAAACTGAAATCTTATTAAAATTCTCTTGAAAATGTAAATATTCATAAACTATACGAAGAATACAGTTAATATGTGAATGTGCTTTATTCAAAATATCTAAATATCAATGAATTAGAAGAAAAATTTCATATTCGAAAATAGGTTTTAGGGAATTTAAACTGAACTTACTGAATTTTGTTTTATACTTCTCTTCGATTAATCTCTCCAGTTTGTTTAGATAAAATCCGGAAGATTCATCAGGTTTTCGCATAATAGGAATGTTGTCAAAATTTCTTAGACTCATTCTGGATTGAAAGAAGTAAATAGTTTTCCTGAAAAAGCTGTAAGAATTATAAAGGACTCTATAATAAGATTGCAAATAAAACTGTGCATATTATTAAAATTATTATTATTTCTAAATTAATTGGTAAAATTTATTTTCCATTAAGGGTACAATGGACGTTGAAACCAAAATTTCTCAATTTTTGAGATATTGTTTTGAAAATTATATGGTAATTGTATTATATCAATTGAATGCTGAAAAAAAAATTTCATCAAAATTCATTGATAACTTTTAAATTTTTTTGGTAAAAAAGGGGAAAAAATTAAATATTCTAAAATTTCAAATTGTTCCATGCGCATGAAAATAAAACATAAATTAATTATTTCTATTTCTTCAGATACATTTTTTAATTCTACACGATATTTTGCATACTTAAATTTATTGAAAATATGATTTTCAATTAAAAACTTGAAATATTTGACATTTTTTGAAAAATTTTAAAAAATCAGTACAGTAATATTACTCGAGGCCTTCAATAAAAAAAAATTTAATACTCATAATTCACCTATAAATGCAAAATTAGATTATTTTATGTTTATATAGCATAACAGAAAAGTTTCAGAGTTGTAACTAAAAATATGATGCGCATGAAGTATTTAAAAATTTGAAGGGCATCATAAAATTTCATATTGAGAAAAAGCTAAAAACACATTTGAATGATCCTAACCGAACAGAAACAAAATTAAAAAAACACAAATTTATTAAATATAAAGTTTATTAAAAGAATGATTTATTTTATGAAATATATACAAATATACATACATAATATTTATGTAAGAAAGCACAAAGCATATACAGGAAATACTACTGGTAAAGCAAAACTAACTCTTTTTTTCATTTAAAAAAAAACAACCCTCAAATGAAAAAATTTTTTAATATCATTTCATGAACCATAAATATTAATTTTTATTTATCAATCATTTTTAAATTATATATGCAGCCATAAACAAATTCAATACAAAATATGAAGCAAATCCAAATGCACTTGCTGCATAAGTTACACCCTCATGTTTTGCTTCTAACCTTACATTTGCTTGTTTTTAGATTTTTTTTTCATTTCTTTGTTTTTATATGATGTCAAAGATTTTCTTTTATTTTGTGCTGCTCATTTCTGATTCTTTTTCTGAGCTGTAATAAAGAGAGAATCATCTTTTGATATATTTTCTACAATCAAGCAAATATTTTTTAAATATCCCAGATTATACTCTCTCACAGCTTTATTTATACCCAACTCTAACTTTTCTCTGAAACGAATACTTCTTTTAGGCACTTTTGTAATTTAATTTGTAATGTAATTTAAAATAGAGAAAATATTAATTTTAGCTCTGAAAAGAACTGATTATGTTCCTTCAGAGAAACTGTTACCTTCAAAGAAAGAAACGAGTAATTTGAATATGAAATGTTTGACGAACGAATCAACACACCAAAGCAAACAACAAGAGAAAAGAAGAAGTAGAAGTTTTTAACATCTGTCATTGTAAAAACAACACGATAAAATTAAAATTTCGAATAAGGCTCACTAGCAGAGCTTGGAGGAAAACGAAACTGTCGTACTGCATTTGTACAAATGTAAACAAGTGGGCGTGGCATCCTAATATCAATAAAAAAAAATGCTAATATTGTGCGAAATAATTAAGATAGCGATTCTCAACCTGTGGGGAGCGCCCCCTAGGGGGGCGCGAGCACACTAGAGGGGTGCACGAGAATATCCAAGATAAAATATTATTTTAAAAAAATTAACTGACTGAAAGAAAAGCACACATACACATAATAAACAAAATACATTTCGACATATTTAATAACTTATTAAAGTAAAACAACTTACTTAATCAAAACATGCTAAATTAAAAGCAAATTTAATCATTATTAGTGACTTTCTTGGACTTGTCTTGCAGAACAAAGTTTTTCGAAGGAAGGCTTAGTATTAGAAATAGCCACTCTCAGTTCTGTTTCTATATTTTGTCTTCAAAGAAGCCACAGCAGAAAATCAAGTTTCAGAAAGGTAGGATGTTGAAAATGGTAATAGAATGTAAAATGCCCTTGTTTTTAGTGCAGAAAAATCATCCTTACTCCTGACCAAAATTCAAATAGTGATTTATTATTAAATTGTCTTTTAATTTCGCCACTTGTAGTGAAGTCTATGAATTTTTTTCCCTCATCAATTGAGAGTCCTTCGGGAGTCTTATGAAATGGATCCCTAACCCACTCGTAACTTGCTATCAGTTTGTCGTCAGCAAGAAAATACTTTTTAAAATTTTTTGCTAGCATGGATAAAAGATTTTTAATGGTTGCAAAAACAACTTTTACATGTTCTTCTTCAGCCTTGTAAGTTTTAGTACAATCATCCACATTTGCAAACATTGTTAGGTTTTTTGCTTTAAATTTCTGCTCCACAATTCCAATTTTCTACAAAAAGCATTAACTTTATCACCCGTATCCAACATATGTGTATATGCTCCTTGGAGTTGAAGATGCAAGATATTTAATTTCTCGAATATGTCGACCAAGTACCTCAATTTCATCACAAATAAACCATCGTGAAAATTCTCGGCCTCCGGTCTGTTTTCTTCTAGGAAAATGGTGATTTCTTCTCTTTATTCATAAACATGTTGCAAAAATTTCCCACGTTATGACCATCTTGCCTCGCAATAAAATAATAACGCTGAATGTACTGAACCCATGTCTTTACAAAGTGAGGAAAGGATTCTCGATTTCAGGGGTCTCATTTTTATATAATTTATTAAGGTTACAACCGTAATTAACACAATATTCAGACAAGGACTCATTGCTTTCGAAGCCAAAGCTTCTCTGTGGGTCATGCAATGTGTCTTGCGATGCGTGTACTCATGCAATTTTTGTTTTACAAGTGCTTGTATACCTTGGAATCTTCCGAACATTGAACAAGCACCATCAGTGTATATTCCGACCCAATTTTTCCATTCTATGTTTGCCTTGTTCATAAAATCATTTAAAATAGCAAATAATGCGAGCGCTGTTGTCTTGATACTTCCTCAGTTCTTCTACTACTGACATATTATCACAAATTCGAACATAGAGAATTAAATGAGCATCTTTATTACTGTCTGTTGCTTCGTCAAGCTGTACTGAAAACAATTTGTCACACAACTTCAAGAAAAGCTGACACTGTACATCTTCGGCTATATCGCCAATTCGACGAACAACAGTATCATTTGAAAGAAGTATGGACTGCAATTGTTTTGAAAAATTATCTCCACACATAGTTTCTACAATCTCAGTTGCTGCTGGCATAATAAACTCTTTACCAATGGTGTGAGGTTTTTCACATCTGGCTATTTTACATGAACTTTGTAAGATGCAATTAAAGCTTTTTTATTCACAGACAAAGTTTCTTTAAAAATGATTTTTGCTTTTTATATGATTTTAATTTTAATTCGAAGAATTCTCTGGGTTTGTTGACGTACTCACTATGAAGCGTTTCCAAATGTTTAAGTTTATGTTTATTAGGTTTCATGCTGTCTGCGACTAACATTTTTGAGCAAATGATACACAGGGGTCTTTTTTCTTCATTTACTTTAGCACTGGTAAACCCAAAATTTAAGTATTCTTGAGAATATTTTCTTGATTTTATTTTCGGAACCCCACTCGTCTATGTACTTGTTGATGCTTGACTATCATCTAATGCTTGCTTACTTCCGCTTAAAAATTTATCCACGAGTCTGCATAAATCTACTGCCGTGAATATTTAATATGGTGAATTGCAATTAACACGAAAAAATATATAAATACACATTCACTATATATTCGATAGCGATAAAAGGATCGACTCGAATGAGACTGACTGGAATTGAAACTGTCGTTACCGAACATTTCTTTCTTCCTATGAGAACAAGGGCCGCGGTGGCCTGGTGGTCTCAGCTTCGGAACCGGAGGGTTTCAGGTTCGAGACCCGATTCCACCGAATAATCGTCGTGTAAGGATGTCTGTTGCACGTTAAATCTGTCCTGACCAAACGTCCTCCCGCTGGTGTGGTGTGGAAAGGGGCATGCCAGCTCAGGTGTCGTCCTCGTCATCTGACCGCGGATCAAAATTATGAGATCCGTCCCAAAATAGCCCTAGTGTTGCTTCAAACGGGACGTTAATATAACTAAACCAAACTAAACTAAATCCTATGAGAACATTTGCTCCGCGCATGTTCAAGACGGCATAGATCATGTGGATTCCCTTCCACAAACATTGCTTATTTTTTTTTCACTTTTGTTTAGTCATGCTGCGGTTTTATTTCTTTTATTCTTCGAAAAAATGTATTCACAGTTTCTAAATTTAGCTCACTCCGTCTAGGTTAACTTTCATTAATGAATTTTTCTATTTTCATATTCTTTTAACGTTTCATCTCACTGTTTGGCTTTCATTTCAAATATGATATTTAAATTTCCCCCGCTTTCATTCGCTTCATCTGTTCACTGCCCGCTTATCCAAAATGCAAGATGTGGTTTCTCGCCAACGTTGGCTCGCTTTTACTCTTGTTTTGGCAGTTAATTAAAAATAATTTAAAAACAATATCAAAAATACTCAATATACATAATTGTTGTATACATTTTATAGTAAGCGTGGGGAGCGATGAAAATTATGATTGAAAACTGGGCAGCAAATACTGAAAGGTTGAGAAACGCTGAATTAAGATAATAAAATAATTCTTTTTGCAAATGATAGCTTACACTTTAAATATACATAAAAGATCAAAATAAAAAAAATCGCAGATTTCATCGATTTTTTACATTTTTATCGCCCATTGTACCCTTAAGAACAATTTTGAATTAATAATTTATTTCGAGAAAGAAAAAAATTCTGATAGTTACTTTTCTATTTATTAATTTAAAAAAGAATGACTAAAGATATAAATATATGTTTTCCAAAAGATTTCCTTTTCAATTTCATATTTCTGAACAACAATCACTATAGATTATTTTGAAAGGTTTCTTTTTTCATTTTTGAATTGGAAAGAATTAAAAAATATTCAATGAATTTACAGTTTATGCTCTCATAAAAGTAAATATAATTAAACTATTCGTTAACTTTTGACTATTAAAATGTAATAAAGTCTCTAATGAGTAGCAATTTTGGGCAATTTCTAATAATATAAAATCGTCTGCTTCCCAAGATTATTGTTAAAAGTAAGAGAATACTTAAGAATATTTTTAGTGTTAAAATGTATACAATACATGATTCGGAAATAAATAAGTTCAAAGTTTTAACACATTTTGACAAATTGTTTTTGATAATTACATTAGAAGAATGCATTCATATAAGAGCATTTTTTATAGTTTTGTATTTATTTATTTTTTTATTATAACATTATAAACACAAAATTAAATGGGAAAAAAATTAAAAATATATAAATCTCGTTTAAACAAATTTAGCAATGAAATTTTCTTCCACATTATTCACTATAGAGATATTTTACTACAACATTGATCCTTATGAAAATTGTTTATACATTGTACAAAGTCATTTTCATGAAGTAAATCTAAGTTTATACAGTAAAGATGTATAGATTTATTTCATAGACTAACATTAAAACATTTATATTTGGATTTTTTGATATAGGGATATTTATTATTTACACTTACAAACTGTAATATCTTCTTAATACGTTATTTAGAGGAATATTTAGAGGAATAATAAGAATCCTTCCTCAGAATTCAAGAAACGTCTAAGTTGTACACTTTAAATGAAAAAACATGCACATTTATATGATGTTATGATGATATAATTATGTGAGATTTCCTAATTATGTTAAGATATTATTAATATAATAATATCTTAAACATCATTAATAAATTTTAAAATATTGCTACAATTTTTAAATTTAACATTTTCATAATTTTTTGTGTTTGTAATATTTTTATTGCAATAACTGTCTTGGTTTACCATACATACATGTTACTTTCTTGTTGAAATTTGAGCAAGGTTTCTATGAAACACATAATTCTTGTTATTGGGTGAATTGAAATAATTTTAAAGATATTGTAAAAATTCATTTTTATTTCATTTTTTACTGATTTATTCATAATCATTTAATGCTCAATAATCTATGTACATTTAAATCTATGTACATTAAATTAATATTTTGAAATAGTGGATTATAGATTTTCTTTTATTTCTGAATAGTTATCAATATAATTTTTATTCTATTTCGGCAATAATTTTTTGTCCAGATTCATTCCGATTGTGGTAATGTTGATTCAGAGGCGGCGTTAGCAGGGGGAAAGGGGGACAATTGCCCCCCCCGTCGGCAACCGCTTAGATTTATTATTGTATACGAAGGAATTAAGAAAAACAAATACATGGAATTAAGAGGATAAAATTCATTTTTTGGGAAAAATATTAGTTTGCAATAGCTTCGAAGGAAAAAAGTATTTAACTTCAAGACCACCTGCATAAAACTGGAAATTCATATTCAAGATCTAATTGTTTTTTTAATAAAATATATTGATTTTTACTTTCTTGTATATGCAGTATAGAGAAAGTTTAGTAATCGTCAAAAAGTTGGAACTCGAGATTTTGACGAATCTCCACGTTTTAGACCTCCCTGAGTTCGAATTGCAGATTTTAGGAAAATGCCCGTCTGTCTGTCACAATGATAACTAAAAAATGAATACATCCGAATTCCTGCTCGTTGTTGCAATTATTGTAAAAATTATTTTAGGTAGGGAAATTCTTTGCTGTTCAGTAAAAGAAATTGAGAACATTTTCTTACAAATATCTTTGTAAATTTTTAACAATGTAAAAAAGGTCAGTATCTGAATATAAAAAAAAGAAGAAAAAAATGAAGCTAAATAATATTTAACTTCCTTTAATGCTTACCCCCCCTGTCGGATTTGTTTTGCCCCCTCGTCGGCAAACCTCTGGCGCCGCCCCTGTGTTGATTTTAGATTTTCAATGAATAGAAGGGAACATAATATCTGTCCTTTAAAATATTTTTTTATGGTTTTTTTTGGTCCTGTTCTATTTGAAAATGTTATGAAGGATTTTTGCATTGAAATGAATCAGAATGTTTCGAAACCATAGCAAAATAACGTACTGAGGAGAACTAAATACATAAGCTATTGACTTATTAATCGAGTTTCTTTGTATATGTAACTTAAAATTGCAGTAAATTTCAACGAATAATGGATTTCATCTAATAAAATACAAACACTTTATTTTGCTAATAAGAATTTAAAATAAATTTAATTTCTTCAAACAAAATTTATTCCAAACAATTTAAGTTTCCAAACAAAATTAATTGTTAAAAAACATTGTTAGTCAATTTTGAATTAATATTAAAATATGTAATATGTTAAAAATATGCTTAACACTTTATCTTTTGCTCTCTGATTTAAAAAGACAAGTTATTAAAAATGCTAAATAATAAAATTCAGACACTGAATTGTTTTTTTTTTAAATATTCTAAAAATGGAAAAAAATAATGATTGCAACTTACCGTTTGGCGTCTATACGCTTGTTATTCCGATTGATTAAAGGTTATCAATAGGAAATAAAATTTGAGAATGAGGATCAAAAATCCTTTTCTCATGATATTTTTATCTTAAAAATTATCGTTGACACTAAGAGGAGCATTGATAAATGACGAATGCCTTTTTCTACTATGACTTATCTTTCCTCTACTTTTCCAAGATAAATGACTGTAATAAACTGGTTTAAAACTGCTGAAATTGCATTTTTTTAGGTAGCATTCTTTAACTAAACTGTTTTTTATGCTCAGTAAAAAAAAGATTAAACGTTTGATTCAAATCTTTGCTTTATCTAGTAAATACTTTCACTTGATGATTACATTTTATTAATATGATTTATAATCATCCTTAAACATTATTGTAATTGAGAATTGTTTAAGTACACAAGTTATAAAAAGGGAAAGAAAATTTAGAATGCAGCTTTAAAACAACAACTGTATAGTTTATAAAAAGGGAAAGACAATTTAGTATGAAGCTTTAAACCTATAACAACTGTGTAGTTTATAAAAAGGGAAAGCAAATTTAGTATGGAACTTTAAAACAACAACAACTGTATAATTTATAAAAAAAGGGAAAGCAAATTTAGTATGGAGCTTTAAAACAACAACAACTGTGTAGTTTATAAATAGGGGAAGCAAATTTAGTATGGAGCTTCAAAACAGCAGCAACAACAACTATGTAGTTTATAAAAAGGGGAATCAAATTTAGTATGGAGCTTTAAAATAACAACTGTGTAATTTATAAAAAGGGGCAGCAAATTTAGTATGGAGCTTTAAAATAACAACAACTGTGTAGTTTGTAAAAAGGGAAA
>JAPMOR010107933.1:0-17372 GCA_026543865.1 Argiope aurantia | reverse complement strand
TCCGAGTTGCACATTCCCTCCCTCCATAGATTATATATGTCAGTTGAAATAGTTCTAGGTGGAATAGTTTTGTTCCTGGACCGTCTATACATCCTCACATAAGCAAAATTTTATCTTTTGAAGACGTAGAAATAAATAAATTAATAATGTTTAATATGAAGTGGTATTTGACTTATTAATTCAGCTTTCTTTCTGCATATTAAAAATGATTTGTAAAAACTGATGTTCAAGCAATAACATATTTTTCAAACAGATTCTTTTAAGTTCCATATAATTGAAATACCCTTGCAACTATTAAATTTTAAATTTCAGAGTAGTTAGTTTCTTCTTATTCCTCACATTTTTTAAGAACTACTGATTATTCAGTTAAGGAAGAAATTGACAGTGTTTCAAAAGAAATATAAGCTTTTTTACCTCTTTGTATTATTCCAAATATAATTATAATTATTTTCAAAACAATGTCAATGAATTTTGGTGGTCTCAATTATGAAAGCACTCGTGGCAAATCACGTTTATATACAGGTTTGCAAATACAGTTATCATTTGTATTCTGTCATTAAATTTCAAAAAAATTTTGCCATATTTTTAAGTTATTAATTAATTATAATGGGCCAGAAAGATGCATTATATTTATAAATGTTCCCAATAAACGCAATCTCTATGTGGAATGAATCCCTGGCATAGTAATACAATACCCTAAAACAGTAAACTGATCTTAATAGATTATGAATTGAATCTTGTGTCACCTCTTTTAAAGATTCATTTTAAAACCATTTTAAATGAGTGTACTGTTCAACAAAACTCTGATATACAAAAATTGAAACATAAAAAATATTTTTTTAAAAATCAGTACCACGTTATGCTTTCGTATATTATTTTTCAACTGCATGAAACCAAATTACAAAAATTATTTCTTAAATTGTAAGAGCTTTCATGTGATATATGCAACCATTTTTATGTCTAATATATGCTAAATATAATTTTTAACGCGTCTACAATCATAATTAATACGGCATTACGTTTCATTGCTATGCATAACAGCATAAAGTCTGCAGAGACACGAGATTATTAATGACTATAAGTTTGATGAACATCAGTGAGAGCCATTTTCGTTTAACGTTTTATTAACAGTAACACAGTAACAAAACAGTATAAGAACAAGAAATATGACGTATGAGTTTTTATGACGTACACAACAACGCCATCTATATGAAGTTGACATAACTATTATATTTAAAGGTTATTAACTATTGTTTTCCTATTTAGATGCAACAAAGTCTGTAAAATTTCATTATCATGCATAGAATTTTACATAGTCTTATCAGTTTGAAATGTTTATTCAGTATAAGATCAAGTTTAAATGATTTTGTTTTAAATTTAATCTTTCACTTTCTCAGTGTTTTTCAAGAAATGCCTTCTAATTACGAGTGCAGGATTGTCATTTTACTTTATAAATTGCTCGTCTACATCCGTTGCTCAGTTGCTAATTTACTGAGAAATAAGATCAATTTACTATACATATTTGTCAAAAATCAAAATCTAAACGCTGCTTTGAGTGCAATAAGCATGCGACACATGAGCTATTGTGAAACTTCAATCACCAAACAGAACGTTATTTGGACAAATATAGCATTATTGAACGATGCAGGTGCAATGGATACGACAATATTTCGTGTCGAAATCTGGGAGAAGTTTCCATTGGAACACAATTCTTTATTTATTAAATGAGTGAAGAATATTTTATTAATCTATAAAGTTCCATCAAACAATGAATGTCCTTTTTGAATGATTATTCCAAATTTCGCGGGAAGTAAATTTTCGCTCTTATAATTCACTTTCGGCGAAGAATCGATGGAAATGGAATGCATGAGCAAATGAAGAGATTCGATAATGACATTTAATAATAACATTATTCCAATTTTAACTTACTCTTAGCATATTTGTACTTTGTTCAGGATCTAGATCCGATAATGCATTTAAGAAATCAATGCTAAAAAGGTAAAGTTACGGCATTGACTTATCATTTATTTTGTGTTAATAAAATCATACCTTCAACCAATTCCAAACTCATTTGAACAAGGTAAAAATCTCTGATATTCCAGGACACGGAATTTGTATCTTACTGTTCCAAATGCATTAAATTAAGCATTCCTTATAGCGTCAAACATTTATAAGAACTCATTGGTCTCATGAAAATAGTTAAAAGATTTATGGAATTAAAAATAAATTTCAATCTGAATCTAAAAGGAAAGGAACTTATGCTCGAATCTTTAAATATATATAGAAGATAGTTATTACAGAAAAATTAAAATATCATACGCTTCAGCTCAAAGTCATTTGGTCTGGATATTCCACAAAGAATACGAAACGATGTAATTTCCAATAAAAAAAAGTTTTACATCCTAAGCTGCATCGCAAATTTAATAAGCAATCATTGATTTGATGAGTATTTTTTGCGATTTTGAATTGAAAGAAAAGGGAGCCTTTTTTGTATTTTAAAACATAAAGGAATTATTCACGGATCTATAACACGGGAAATCTTTGGCTTGGAATATTCTAAAAAATAAAGGCAATAAATTATTTTCTGATACGAAGTTAATTGAAAGGCCACTTTTGATGAATTGAAATTTTGTAAACTCTGTTTAGCAGCTCGCTATACATCAATTCTGAATTCGCACTTGTAATAGAAAAAAAAATGGCTCAAATTGTACACAAAGAAAATTTAGTTATACTTATATTTTAGAAATCTACCTTTAAGTAATTCAAAGAATGATCATTTTAGATTTAATTACCATTTCTCAAATAATTTCAGTTGAGGTAAAAATATATGCTATTTAATAAAATTAAATTTTGGAGTCAAAGAACAAAAAGGATAGATATCAATATTTTTCTCAGACCACTTACATTTTGTAATGATTTTGTAAGTTAAAGGAATTGTTCTTGCTTTGAGAAGCTTTCTTCGATTGTACTAGATATAAAATTCTTAAATTATTTTTTGGATATTGATTTTTTTTTCATCAAACGTAGATAAAAAAAGTTGGTTTTAATTTCACTATAAATACTTATTTTGTTAAAATTATCAACTTGTTGGTCTCGCTGAGACACCAGTTTTACAAAGTTCTACCAAATACAAAATAAAGTTAAAGATTCGCTATATTTTAACAACAAAGGTTTAAACAAAGAAAAAATTCATAAACATTTGAAATATTAAACTGCGACCTATACTTTCACGTGTATTTTGCAAACCAAATCTAAAAAACCAAAGATATGATATAACCTGAATAATAAAGAAAGATTGAGATAATTTTAAGAATTTAAATATCATTCATTTTCACTATTCATCTTGCGTTTGTTTAGAATTTAAAGATAACTAGCATTTATATGAGAAAAATTTTTTTTTAATAAATAAATTTATTCGAAGTCAATTAATTACCCTGCCGTTGGATTATATTAAAAAGTTCTTGTTGAATATTTTGTTCTAATAAACATTGATATTAAAAGTGACAATAAATCGCAGTCGAATTTCTATATCTTTTCTAAAAACTCCATTTATTTGTGATGGGAAAATTTTATAGAAATTTGGAACATACAAATACAACCGTCGAACTTTACATTTCTCTTGATGTTCCATTCTAAATAAATTTTAATTTCAAGTACTGATTCTCACAGATTTAAATATGAAGCAGTTAAATTTTTAACAACAAAAATATTATGATAAGCAACAACAAAATATTTTAATTCAGAACAGCATTTTAATCTATAACGGGAAGAAATGTTTTATTTCTTATCGAGAGTGGAATTTTTGAATTATTATGAACCTACCAGTTTAGAGGGATAAAAAATATTATGGATTTTTTAAAATTTAAAATTAAATATATATACTCTAGTATAATTAAAGTTTATATAATGATAAAAAATTTTACATTTTAAGACTGAATTTTCGCACAAAAATTGAAATTATATCTCATATTTAACTTCAGTTCAGTAGGTAAATAATGGATTGTCCTGGAACTGTCTGAGGTCACATTACATCAAAGCTAATGTCAAAAAACTACTACCTCATCAAACTGCTTATAACAACACATTATAAGCCTTCCTTACTAAATGATAACAGCTAAATCCATACAGAACGAATCAACAGAAACCACAAATCAAATCAAATAAAAAAAATTTTGAAGTAATAAAGTAACTTATAATATCAAAATTCCAAATGCTCCTGCGAGATCACCTTGAGAACAAAAAATTTTTAATACAGAATAAAATAACTCTATCGTGTTTAAACTGGTGCAGAAATCGCAGGTCGAAAAAATGAAAACAAAATAAATTTACTAAGCACTTTCGTTGAAGAATCAAACTCAAATGGAAGTATCACTGTCAAAACAAAATGTTCTTGATTTCAAATTACTGCCACTCACCCTCAAGATCTTTCGGTCAATTCTTACATGGTAAAAGAAAAAACTGTGACCGTCTTTATAATTTTTCCTCCAACGCATCTCCAACACCCACATCCTTTAGAATTTTAGGAAAACAAATCGACCCATTCATCTTAGGATCTTTTCAGTTACTTCTATATGTCAAGAGAGAAAGCCTTATATATCCTTTAATAAATTCCTCCAAGACACATCCAACATATAAATCCTCCAACATCTCACGAAACCTAACTAACCTACTCATCCCAGGATCTATACAGATAATTCTATATGTCAATAAGAAAAAACTAATCCTTGAATTTATTCCTGAAACGTAAGTCCAACATCCTCCAACACCATAGGAAAACAAACGGACCGATTTATCCTAGGTCCTTTTCAGTCATTTCTATATGTAAATAACCGAAGCCTAAATTATTCTTATAACTATTCCTCTAAATCTTGTCCAACATCATATGAAAACAAACTCACTCATTCATTCCAGATATTTGCACCCAGGCGTATATGTCAATAACCGAAGCCTTACACATCCTTAAACTTAATCCTCAAAATCCTAGTCAACATCCACAGCCTCCAACACCACTTGAAAAGGAACTGACTCATTCATCCCTGGCAATCCTACTTGACAATAATCGAAGCCTTACACATCCTTAAATTTATTCATCGAACACATCGCCAACATCCACATCTTTCAAGATTATACGAAAACAAACTGAGCCATTCATCCTCTATCTTTTCAACCAAACCTACATGGCAATAATCGAAGCTTTATACATCCTTACACTTATTCCTCATCTCCAACAGCACATGAAAATTAACTGACCCATTCATTCCAGATCTTTTCAGGCAATCCTACATGACAATAATCGAAAACTTAGACATCCTTAAACTTATCCATCGAAAACATCTCCACCATCCACATCTCGCAAAATTAAACGAAAGCAAACTGACCCATTTATCTTAGATATTTTCAACAAATCCTATATGTCAATAACCGAAGCCTTACATATCCTTAATCTTTTTCCTCAAAATCCTGTCCAACATCCATATCCTCCAACTAATCATGAAAATGAACTGACTCATTCATCCTAGAATTTTTTTTGGCAATTCTATATCGCTTACCCAAGCTTTACATCCATTACATACCGAAGCTTTACACATCCTTAAACTTCGAACACATTTCCAACATCCACATCCTCAGACGTCACATAAAAAAACTGCCCCATTCAAACAAACTGATTTACAGAGGGCTCATCTACCTAGAAGACAATTATAATCTCCTCGAAAGAAACAAATAACTTGCAGTCAAAGGCCATTATGCTGCAGTTACTTTCTCGAATTCAATGGTCACTTACAGCACTCCTCTATTTGCAATAGCTTGGGACACGAACGTTTTAGCATGAATGTCCAATGAAGTATCTGTCACGGATCAATTAATCGTCACTATGATACCTCGCAATGGCTGAAACAATCGCCTTTCCCACGAAGTTTTTTTTTTTCTTTCCCGATTCCGATTTCTTTTTCGATTTTTTATTTCCTCCAGATTCTGTATGGGTGTGTGAAATTTGTATTTGCAACTACTTCTCAAACAATAAATATTGCATGCGGAAGTAAAAGCGTTTTTTTTTTTTTTTTTTTTTTTTTTTTTTTTTTTTTTTTTTTTTTTTAATGTGAGTACTTGCGGTCGGTAAGACAAACTCAAAAATCGTTCAGAAATTTGAGTACAAAACAGTATATTCCAAACTGAAGGATTAAATGCACAACATAGTTCTTGCAATAGTTCGAACAATCATATATTATTATCCATGAAGGATTTTTATTGCAATTATTATCGGACAACTCACTGAATCCAGATTTTAAGAGTTCTGTATAAATACGTTAAATGTGCATTTGTTATCAGTACTCAGACGATCCTGTGCCTGTTGGGAGTATAATACAATTATTTTTTTTACTATGAATATTTGCATATCTTACGTGGAGTTCAAAAATCATTAAAAACTCATCGCAGTCAAAAGTCATTCACATTCTCTTAATAGAATGATGAAATCTTCATAATACAGATATTTTACAGGTTGGAACAATCGCACGTTGCTCCCTGAAACAAATGTGTTTTTTTTTCAATGATTGTTTTCAAAATTTCTTTATTCCAGATTTTAAAAGGCTATATGAATCCATTGAATGAGTTAGCTTCTGGTGGAAAAAATTTTTCTAGTATATAATATATATTTTTTCTTTTGTACGAATATTTGCATTCTCTATGTGCATTTCAAAATTATAGCAGAAAATAAGTCACACAATAGGAAATTCGAAATTGAAACACAGAATCGTCACAGCATATCCTCACAATGGTTGGAACATCGAGTATTTTTCTTCGCCAAGAAAGAACTTCTTTAGCTTCTGGCTGTGATGCTCCAAACCCTTTACTTTGTCCAAGTTTCAAAAGTACATAAAGGTCCATTGAATCTGCATTTGTACCTGCAATCCCGCGGCCAGTGGCATATGTAGTCCATTATATACATATATATATATATATTTTACACTAAGAGGGCTTGCATTTATTACGTCAGTTTGATTTTTGAATATTCAGATGATTTTTATTTTTCAAGTTTAATTTTGAAGAGGTCTTTTTTTATTTGATAATTGGACAAATGATGGTCAAAATGTGCCTCCTGGAAAATCTAGCATTAATATTATTCGTTCATTTTTCGTACCTAAGAATTAAATTTAATAATCTGCCAACAAAATGCTTGACTCATTTGTGCATCTTGTAAGCAACATAAACAACAAGATAAACTAGATCAATCTCATAACAAACGTAAAGTTTCACACTCTTTTAAAAAAAAGTCACTAAAATAGCAGGAAACAAGTTATATTAAAAATAGAATTAAGTGAATTCCAATTCTACATTCATTTTTGGACGAAAGAATAATCCTAGTTGGAAGTAACAGTTTTGGTTTACTCTCTAACATCTTGACAGATTGAATGTTCAACTCTTAGCAGCAGTAATTTCTTATCTTCATTTCAAAAAAAAAAAAAAATAAAACCGTAACACCACCAGTAATATAATGATCCCACGTTTCTCTTTCAAGGACAAGAAAACATCACATACGACAGAATTATTGGATTCGTGCTAAATTCATAAGTAGAAATCGTTCTCTACAACAGACCGAAAAAGGAAGCATACCTCGAATTTCAACATGACAGCCTAAATTTCATCAACAATGTTATTAACTCAGACAACAATCTCATAAGAGACGATTCGCAGATGTAGGGTAATGTGGGGAAAGTATTTCTTTTCCAGGTTAATAACTCCCTGACTTTTGAATGTAATTGAAACCTAGAATAAATGAACTCTCTCAAGTAGAAATACAAGCAATAAAGCGCCATTTATAATGGTCCAGCTTACGAGATAGAAATGCAAATATCTTGCACAGAAAAATTAATTTTCGAACTTTGACAAAATACAGCAGGCAGTAACTCAGGTATCTTGACACATACCTGTAGAATCACTGTAGAATCTAACTTAACCATATCCTACATATATCATATGTAGAGTATGATGCAGACTCATTAAACACATACATTTAGATACATGTAGATACAAGCCAAACAGAAAAGAAAACACATCAAACCAGAGTGATAAATGTATTGAAAAACATGTATCATTCGAAAACCTTACTAATGTAGGTCCTCTGAACTGGAATGACTTTCTATTGAATATCGAAAACGTCCCATTCCTATCTATTTCAATCCCCTTTCATATCTGTCTTTTCCTACCTTTTATTATGCATTCCTTGATCACATACAGAAACTATATTTCTATTTTTAATGTCGAAGACAAAAAAATCTTGTTAAATAAATGTGAAAAAAATTCTCTCTCTCTCTCTCTTTTTTCTGTAACAAAAATAAGATAACAGAAAACTGAAATACCCGGCCACTGAATCACCTAAAAAAACTGAATGCAAATTGATTCTGATTGAATTTATAAAGAATCGTGAATTATTTCAGCAATTAAGATCAACCATTTCAGTTTAATCAAATTGACTATCAAGTCAACTTTAATACTCATGATTAGTTAAATTTTTAGAAATACTGAAATCAGACATCTTAATTATAAAGGAAAAACATTAGCAAATTTTAATAATCAAATAACATGAAAGAAATAATTGTTAAATTTTCATCTTTGAAACATCTAATCTACACTTGGACTAAATTTCCATTGCATTATTTGATGACAGGTATTTATAAATTAAAAGACCACAGATAATTTTTTCTAAAGAATTAATGAAAAAAATTAGTTCATTTATAATTAGTTTAAAGCATAAATGTCCGGGACGCTATAGCTTTATAAAATAACATGAATGGTGGAGATATTCTTGTTGTCTTATTGCATATTCCGACATGGGGCTCTTTAGATGGAAAAAGAAAAGATTCAATTCAGAAATATATCGCACTTCATTTCGCTCTAAAGTAAGAATTTACACATACCGAATTAAAACAATACGCGTGCATTCATCTCTCATTTCTTAGTCACTTAACTATCGACATAGACTGGATATTTGTTGTGGATACTTCCGAATGCCCGGATACTTTAGAGTTGTTTCCAAGTTACTTTGTATCAATTTTATCCGTTCATTGGAAATGCGTAAATATTTACAATGATTTACTACACTATATCGGCCGTTCATTGGCACTATGAGAGTTATTACAATCAGAAACAATATCTAAAACTCATAAAAGGAAAATATTTCCGCGTTGTCTCAATCTTTATCGAAAATATTCCATTGCAATAATAATTTCATTTATCATTCCTGGACCCTTTAAAATTTTTTTATAATTTTGTATCTACAAAATTTTGCAGTGAACAGAGTTTGGAATTTATCTAATAAATCCGTTTTCAAGAAGATTTTTAAAATTAGCTGATAGTCTCTCAAAGATGTCAAAAATTTTCTTGGAAACATATGAATCATATTACAATTTAGAAAGAAAAATTATCTAGTTTTCAGACAGGTTTCAAATCTCTGTAGATTTCAGTTTACGCCTACTACGAATAAATCCAAAATTCTTGATGGCAAAACTTAATTTTTAAAAATAATTTATGAATTTATTACAGTTAAAAGTAAATACTATCTGAAAGCATACCTAATATGTGCGTTTACAGAATTGTGATTATTAATTAATGTGGAATTTCATTACTGCAGTGCATAAAATAATTCCTTTACTTTTTGTGTGAATTTTAATGAGAAAGTATATAATAAAATTTATAATGAAATAAAATATCAATACACTTATAAAAACCAGGTTGCTCAAATAATTTCTTATCGTTCATAGATATTCCTTTTTAAAATACTAATCATAATTATGAACGTAACGAATTTAAATATTAACCTTGTATTTTTAAAACTATTTATAATTATCTAGACTTACAATAATGCTTAATAAAAATGAAAAAAATATAAAAGAATATTATTATCAATTAGAATAACAGAAATATTTTTTAAAAATAACTCATAAAAATAATTCATAGATAAAAAAAATTCCTATTATTGAATACAACGTGCACATTTCCGTTACAATTGTCATGATTTTTGAAAATTACATGATGACAAAATATATATATATATATCGTAACATTACACATTTATATGACAAAAAATTATTACAAAAACTTTGCATGGACAGTTGATAAACAATAATATATAAAATTGTAATTCTATATAATATACAGTAAGCAGAAATAAAGGGATTTTTTTTCTTTTTTCTTTTTTCTTTTTCTTTTTTTTGCACTTTTTGTATTTTTTCATATTTTTCTTTTTTTTTTTCATGTGTTTTTTTTTTCATTTTTTCTTTTTTTTTCTTTTATACTTTTTTATACCTATTTTTTCTATTTTTTTCTCTTCTATTTTTTTTCTTTTCTATTTTTTTATATATTTTTTTATCATTTTTTTTCTATTTTCTATTTTTTTATCCCCTTTTTCAAATATATATTTAATGAAAAAACATGGAAATAACATACATTTGATGAAAACAATATCACAAACTATTTCAACAAGAAGTCATCTTGATTATAAAATTTCTGCATGAGAAAATAGTTTCAATTTTTTGAAACAAATTTATAAAATATATTATTTTCTGTGTTTAAAACATTCAACTGTCAAGATTTTTGAAAATTGCATTATGACTAAATATATATATCATATATAACATTTCACACTTATATGACAAAAGAAATATTACAAAAACTTTGCTTGGACAGCCTAAAATGAATAATATATAAAATTTTATTTCTATATAATATACAGCAATCGCAATTAAAGGGTTTTTTTTTTCTTTTTTCTTAATTTTTTTTCTTTTTCATTTTTTTATATTTTATTTTTTGTATTTTTTTAAAAATATTTTCTTCTTTTTTTCATGATTTTCTTTTTTTCATTTTTTTATATTTTTTATATCTATTATTTTTCTTTTCTTATTTTTTAAATTTTTTTTTTATTTTCTCATTTTTAATCCCCTTTTTTAAGAATAAATTTAATGAAAAAACATGAAAACACAATGAAACATATTTGATGAAAACAAATAAAATCACAAACTATTTGAACAAGAAATGATCTAATTATAAATTTTTGCATGAAAAAAAGTTTGGATTTTATTGAAACAAATTTGTAAAATATATTATTTTCTAAGTTTGAAACATTCTTGTTTCTTCTTGAAAGAATTCATTTGAACATTATCATATACATATGTGTGCATTTATATAAATTATAAATTAAATTTATTTCACTTATTTATATACAAATATCTTTTAATAAATTTTTAGGTTGTTTATAAATTCTACTGCATTACTTTAAAATATTATTTTCAGATTAATAACTTAAAATCCAAAAAGTGCTATTTTATTTATTTAAATTTAATAGACAAATATCCTTCAAAACTTTTTTGAACTTTCCGTTAAACTTTTATTTTCAAGAGTATGAAATTTTTTTAAATAATCTGATTGAAAACCATTCTTTTTCGATCGATCTTATTCAATCAGTCTTTTGACAAATTCTTTAAAACATTTTCGCTACGCGTTCACTTGATCTTAAAATTAAAATTATTTTTAAAAGAATGAGACTCCAACAAATGATGTTAATTTTTTAAATTTTCATTCAAACCAAGCTCTAAAAAAGCAATTATTATGGAGTATAAGAACTTTAATTTGTTAATACTTTATAATATTAAACCACTTGAAGAAGCTAAGTTATGCAGGATTTTTATTATTATTATTATTTTCTTTATTCGCCCAATTTTTGTCATCAAGAAGATTTATCTCAAAAGTCCCTTCAATTAAACTTTATCAATTATAAATAAGTTTCAACTCATCTAATCGAATCTAAAAATATCTTTGATATTAAAATAATACATGACTGAAGAACTATATATTAGGGCAGGTGTTATTTAATCTATTCCTCGAATACCTATCTATGGTGTTTACAAATTTTATGGGATATGAGATTATTTTTAAATTGTTTTTATCATTTATAATTTAAAATCTGTAAATTATAAGCGATATTTCTCAATCTGTAACAAGTGATACTGAGAAAATATTTTTAAAGATTTAAACAAAATAATTTGCGCCAAAATAAAGAAAAACACCAAGAAAACAAAGCAACATTTTTTTTACTTAAACTTCATCTTAGAAATTTATTTTAAATATTTCATCGGCTTTCTTTTTTTAATACGCATATACTTTTAAAATGTGCAGAGTTTGTAGATCTAACTTTATAATTTTCAGTTATATCTTCAAATATTGAAACCTCATATCCATTCTTCCGTATTCCATATTCCAGTTGGAAATAAATTATTTAATATTTTCGTGTTATAGATACCAATGAATCAAACTACAATTTTCCAGATGGAAATACAAAAATGAAGTATTTTCGGATGTCTATAAATCGTTTAATATAATTAATTTTTCATCCAATTGCTCAGTCTTATAATAAATCTCAAATTCGATTGATTTCATAATTCCAAATCACTTTTAATGTATATTGAGAAATACGTTTATAAAAATGAGCTGAATTTAATTATAAACTCTAAAAAATTAATGTAACAATTATTATTTAAAACAAAAATAGAAATTTTCTATAAATACATTTCTTTTCGTATGTGATTAAGCTATTAATTAAATGAAAAATAATTTTTATATTATTAATACTACACTACTATTAATGAAAAACGCAACAATATGAAGTCGATGTATGTTCAAAAGAGGCCTAATTAACATTCAGGAATTCGTTAAAACAGTGATCCAGTGTCAGCAGATAAATTCTTCTTCAGGTAGCATTTTTTTTTTGTAATAAGTTTTTGAATATTTTATGTGACTTCCAAAATTTAAGAAAACGATACATGGTCCAAACGCTGATCAAGGCCTTTTTTTTCTTTCCTCGATTCTTCGGAACCTTTACTTAACCCGCATTTGAAAGTCTATATGTGTCCATTTAATCTGTATTTTAAAATATTTTCCAGAAGATTGATGGACCTTCTAGTAACTTTTCTGCAATGCCTGTTGGAATATTGCATGTCGCTTTCAAATTTTAAGAAGAAATCAATTTAAATCTCAGGATATAAAAAAACCGAATGATTTATCTTCAAAACTTGCATGATTAAAATACTGGACATTTTTTTGTGAAGTAAAGACGTAGTAATAGTTTTTTTTTCGCTCTTATTCATTATATTCTTAGTCAATATTTCCATAGTCTGTATGGTTCCGGTGAATCTGTGTACTTAATTAGTTTTCAGGCAATCAGTGCAGTTCCTTGCATTTTTTTCTTGCAATCGGCATTTTTAGTTTTCAGATCTAGTTCATAATTTTTGCAGAACAGAAGTCGTACGACAGGATATTGGAAACTGAATTATGAATCCTTAAAAAAATGCACTTAAAGGATTGTACTTTAAAGGAATGAGTCAAGCGCTGGACAAGTATTTTTCAGCCAAAATGGCTATTTAAAATACTTTTTTGCTGGGTTCTGCAAACCTTTATTCCATAATTTCAAAATTCTGAAATATGCGGAACAATCTGTATTTTAATAATTTCTTAAAAGATAGATAAAACATCTTTTTTTTTTGTCGATTTCAAAATTTTAGAAGTCAAGTTACTGATTAGAATATTAGAAATTGAATGATGGTATCTTAAATGCTGATCAAGTGTTTCTCCTCCAACAAGTTTTTTGTTTTGAATTTTTGTTGCGATTCTGTTTTTGGTATTGTTGCACATCCAAATGGATAGCAGAGCTATATTAAGTCTATGAAATTGTGCATCATGAAGAAGTCAAATACTAATAGCAGATTGTCAATAAGATCCTAGCTGGAGAGGCTCAGACAAATAAGAATGCAATCAGCTGAAGTCCCTTCCTTCAAACAATTCGGGGAGATTTCAGCATTTGCTTATAAACCTCAGATAATTTTAAAGTTCTAAAGTGACCTCTAAGACAGAGAGTAAGAGTAGTCGGTTCCTGCTTTCTGCACTCAAGAGTCAGAGACCCACTTCATGACTGCTCTTCTACCAGTGATGTACAGGTGGGACAATCCAAATGGCTTTATTCAGGCTTTTAGCTCTCGAGAAAATATCTACGCAGGTAAGAGTGTAAATAGGCACAAAGGCATCACTTTCCCACGGTACTCACAATCTCATTACACACGATGCCACTGTGTGAGAGTATCCATTGTAGGTGATTCTGATGCCACAAGTAAAGGCATTTTAGATTTCTGAGTATATTCACTGCCACATTATCCCTCACACTAAGCCATTTGGCGAAGTGTTGAACTGAACTTCTATTATCTAACAGAATCCAGATTTTATTTTTATAAGTGAATGATTTGAGCAATTCTAGTCCTTCATTAATGGCAATAAACTCTCTAAAAAAACAGATCAGAACTTGGGATCACTCTTCTAGATTTGTAACTCTTCATCTTGAGATTTGGTGTAGATTCCACTCCCAATAGAGTCATTATTATTTTTATTATCTTCCGTATATATTTGAACTGCGTCTCTTGGAATATGATTATTTCTCTCAAGAGTTAGTTGACTTAGATTAATTGGTAGATGATTTATCTGTTCACTTGAACAGGTAGTCAGTATGGTAAAATACACCAGAAAGACCATCAGATGGATCGAAACACTGCATCAAGTGATGTTGTTCCACAGGACAAGAGACAATGCTGCTTGTTGAAAATGCTGCTTGACTAAATGGATTGTTTCTTTTGAGTCTTATGAAAGCGGAGGTTCTATTTCGTGACCCAAGACTACAAGCGGCAAAGCGTATTGTAGTATTTAACCATGTCATTGTGGCAAGAATTCCATAGGCCATTGATGATTCGAGAAGCACTAAGCTTGACCCGTCCAAATTTCTACAAGTTTTTATCTGAAGCACATTAATCTATTGGATATCCATTTTCCAGGATATGCCGAATAAGAGAAATATAGATGCTTCGAAGAGTAGTAGTGTTAGCATCACATTCAGGTCCCGAGATATATTTTAGAATATTGAGGCTTCTCTTAGCTCTCAACATAAAATGATTCATATGTTTGTTGCTCACTATCTTAGGATCCAGAACAAAACCGAAATATTTTAGATGCCTAACGCAGGCTCGTAGACGGGGAAATGGTCAAATTCAGTGTCCTCAGACTGGATCACCAAAGGTAGACATCTGGCTTAGCGCCAATGCCGGTAGACCTTAGCTGGGCACAATGGAATGGCCTTCACGCCTAGGGTAGCCCTGACAGGAGTTAAACTCCCGACGTACTTCACCCATTCCGCCCAGCGGCATCCCCCACCACGATGCATCTTCGGACCGTTAGTTGATATTTCCAAACCCTGCCTGGGCCCAATGAATCTGTTCTTTTGGTAGTATTTTTATCTCTTGCAGATAATTTAATAATGATGTTTCCTGAAACTGGACGCAAGTCTTTTTATTAATCTGCAAAAATATTTACTTAGAATAAAGTTCAGTTGCATTAGTGGGAAAATATTTGACGAAACGAATTGAAAACAATATAATTAATTTGGTTTCCAGTTCCGTCTTCGCACTGAGAAAAGAAAATGAATATGTCCTTTCTTTTATTTTAAAAGCTAAATGATAGAAATCATTCGAAGCTATGAAAACTGCTTATTTAATTAAATGATGCAACGTCTGTCTTGATCGTAACATGAGTGACAATGTCCCATGACAAAATCTTCCAGCAGCTTCCCCTCTAAGTTTTGGAAGGCTATTTTATAAAGATGAGAGTCGAGCTGATGGGCAACAAATCAGAGAGAAATCGAAGAAATCAATTGGAAACAGACATGTTGCTGTTTCTCATCCCCTTTGGATTGAAAACCAATTCAAACCAAGTCCAAGAGATTGTTTCGAACTATAAGATTGTAAACTGACTTTACGTCATTCTCCAGGTGCCTTACAGAGGTGCCAATAGAGTCAATTAAGTGGTGAGGGGAAGCATCGGCCCAGCAGTATCAATGCGTATGGATGTTTTCAACTCTGATGAAGAAAAGTCCTTTTTATATGGTCAGACCTTAGTCTGGATAAGAGCGTTTGAGCATTCCTTGGACTGGTGCAAGGCAGAGACAACTCTGGAATCCTCCCGGCATACCAGTCATGTTTTGGGGGAATCTTCCACTTCGTTTTAGTTCTTAGTTTAAACAAGGCATGGATCTCTAAGCACTTCAGTCTAGAAGAAAAAGGGATTGGAACTTCCTTCCTTTTCCAGAGCATCTGCAATATCATGTCTGTGGATGCCCACATGAGAAGGGATCCATGGTATGCTCCCTGATCAGGTCCTTGCAAAAGTAGTTAATTTGGAGATAATGTATTGATCCAACTTGTCAAGAATGTGTGGCCAGTCTTTTTTGTATTGAGTTTTTGCGGTCTGTTAGGATTCAAATTTGAGAATTATCAGTTTCAATACTTTACTTATTGAAAGAATTCGATATCCATGAAAGTGTTTGGAAGGGATGTCTGGATTTCCAATCAATACATTAAAAAACCATATGCAGCAGAATATTCACAAAGAAATTTAGGACTCAAATCTTGACACTGCTGATAGCCAAAGTATTGTCTCTTCTTGCAACTTTCAGTCAAGTACTGGTACATCCAGAGTTTTTACAAAAGTACCTAGAGCTGCATAAACGCATCTTTAAGTCTGTACCTCTTAATATATCGATTTGACAGACAAGCAAATAGGCGTAGATTGCATGATCTTTCAGTTATCAATATGTATTATCAGCAGATGTCTTCTTTTGATGTGTTAAAGGTCAACAATTCTATGAGTAAAAATACTGAACGTGGTCAAGTACGTTCATGCACTGATTGCCAGAAGGGACTTTGATTCTAATTTAGTTAACTCTCAAGTCCTGTGCAACCTTGCTCAGAAGGAAAACCCAGTTAGCAATTTTAGCATTTTCCGTAATTGAGGTATTCCATATTTTTCTCAATTATTGAAAGAGGCCCCAAATGTACCTGAATATTTCAAATGATAATTTATTAAAAAAAGTGATTAATACGGTTTCCAAGGGTGGCTTGTAAAGTAGAATTCGAAGGAAGAATCCGCCTTAAAGAGAATAATCTTTCTTTTTGTTCCAGAGTATTCATTTTTTTCTCTTTATACATAAGGACTGCTTGATTCCTTATTGGGTCTTTGCTCGAGATAGAATGTGAAGGTTGGCACTCTTAATTATATGACCAACATTCATTTAAATCTTATATAAAACATCGTCATCACAACAGATGCTGAAAACTTCCACAAATGATTCTAGGTGTACTTATTGAGATCAGATGCATTTTAGGGCCTCGTCAGTTCGCTGGTTCCCGAAGGCTACCTCGCCTATAGACTACTAAAGATAATATTTCTTTCTGGGTATTGGGCGACTTCATTATTCATTAATCTGGAGCATTTGCATTTTGGACTTTAGT